>VDFB02376472.1:0-16922 GCA_007258455.2 Sequoia sempervirens
TACATATATGTATATATATATAAATATATATACGTACACATATGTGTGTGTGTGTATGTATATTTGTATGTATATATAGTGAATAACTATGTTAGTAAGACATGAACAAACATTGGTTAACCATTTTCGAAACAAAAGACAATGGTATAGGCACAGTGAGGTAGAAAATCCCAACTAAAAGACAAAGGGAGCTTTCTTGAGTGTAGAGCCAAACAATCAATTGTGCAAAGCTGAACATAAATGCATTGAAATCCACAAACAATATAAGTTGAAACCCCAAATATGGAGTTAAAGGGTAGTGGATGAAAAACATTTACAGTGCATACATCATTCTCTATATTGAAACCCACATATATAAAAAAAAAAAATCCCACAAATTGAACTGAATTGCCTTGACATTCATAGACTGTATAAGTTGAAATCCTAGATATCAAGTTACAAAGTAGAGGGTGACAAACATTTACAATGTATACAACTGATCTATATTTGTAGGCATATAGGAAAAAAGAACCCTGAAATTGAATTGAAATGAATTGATATTCATAAATAGTGTAAGTTGAAACCCCATGTAATGAGTTACATGTTATTGTGACAAACATTAACAATGCATACAAACATATTTGTATCCCAATGCATAACATATATAAATGATAAAACCAACTGGAAAAGAATGAGTTATGCATTTTTAATAGAAATGCATTGACATTCATAAACAATGTAAGCTGAAACCCCAAATATTGAGTTACAGGGTAGCTAGTGACAAACATTTACAGTGCATACAACTGATCTATATTCATAGGCATATAGGGAAAAAGACTCCTAAAATTGATTTGAAATGACTTGACATTCATAAATAGTGTAAGGTGAAACTCCTTGTATTGAGTTACATTTTATTGTGATAAACATTGTCTGTGCATACAAACATGATTGCATTCCAAGGAAAAAAATAATATAAATAGTGTAAGGTGAAACCCCTGGTATTGAGTTACATGTTACTGTGACAAACATTGTCAGTGCATACAAACATAATTACATTCCAAGTCAAAAAAGAATATAAATGAGTAATGCATTCTTTAACAAAAATACAATGAAATTCATAAACAATAAAGGTTGAAACCCCATATATTGGATTACAACGTAGTGGGTGACAAACATTTATAGTGCATACAATTACTCTATATTCGCAAGCATATAAAATATAAAAAACAAACCCTAAAATTGAATTGAAATGACTTGACATTCATAAAAAGTGTAAGTTCAACCCCATTTATTTAGTTAGAGGTAATTTTGACAAACATTAACATCACATACAACATATTTGCATTCAGAGGCATAAAGAGCATAAATGAAAAACCCAATGTAAATAGCATCAGTGTGAAATCCCAGATATTTACAATTTTGTGGACAACATATTCATAACATACAACATATTGGCATCTATAGGCATAAAGAATTAGTGACAATAGAATAGATGTAGCTTCTTAGGGTGCTGCTACTGCTGTGTTTGGACTTTCTACATCTTTCTTGAGGAAATTGTATAATTGAAAATGAAATTGGGACACGCTAAATGGAAATTGGGAGAGATTGAGTAATGCATTTTTGAATTTGAAAATCTCCTTATATGTTCATTGCTAGTTTGGTACAAACTTTTTGTTTTCAAACTTGAAATCTTGTTTTGATGCCTTCAATTGCAAAGTTTGTATGTATTAATGGCATGCAATCCTTGTTTGCATGACAGGTGATTTTGGTGGCTTTAACACCATTGTTTTGGTGGTTGTAGGTGGCAAAATAGGAGAAGGCACTAGTAGTAGTGAGCATCAATTGGATCGATGGGACACATATGAATGATTGATTTTTGTCTGAGCGTTTTGTTGGTGGGCAAGTGGAATAGGGGTTTGGTTGGATTGGATTTGCTAATGGGATAGTCTCAGCTCCTAGTTGTTCTCGTGGCATCAGATCTATGAAAATATTAGTTGTGATGTAATGCAAGTGGTGATGTTAAAGGGGAGTGTGAGTTATACTAATTTTTTATTTTAGCTGCACGTGTTAATGTTACATGACATATGAAATCAACAAAGCACATAAGATGGTGTTGTTAGTTATGTTTTGAATATTCTCTGACATGTAAATTGCAAATATCTATTTGTGTATGGGAAAAATATTCATCAATTATAATATAATTTTGATAGTACAATGATATGAGTACCCTTGTTGACTTTGAGGGTGAAAACTATTTTACAATTGCATATTAAGGTACTCTAGTGTGGGGCCCACATGGGACTACTTCTGTCCCCAGTATAGGCTCCCACCCTACTTTGGGATCTTCTCCCCTAACATTCGTCTTGTGCATGATTAGCAAGGCTGATACGATTACATCAACTGTAAAACAATTTATTGTCAAGGCAAAATCCTAACCAAATCATGCATTGCAAGTTGAAATGAAAAAATTGTACCCTTCCTTGATCCACAAGATCATTCAAATATTCGACAGTACAAAAAAGACCAGCTATAATTATATAGGCGTGAATATAGTTCAGTTGTTGGAAATCACTTGCAAAAAGCCCTGCAGATTTAATGGTTTGTGGACTTTTTTCAATTTTAAATCATATTTTACAGTTTTAAAATTTATTAAACAATATGTAACATTTTAAATTATTAGTAAATAGGAAAGATTATATAATATTTTAATTTATAATTTAGAATCTATATCATTAATATAGTATTGTGATTTATAATTTATATCTTTAGTTTTTTTCATTATATTTTTCTATATATTAATTTAAAATATTTTTATAAGATAGAATATAAATGATTTTTAATTTTTTTTTTAATTTAAAAAAAACATTTTTTAATATCAAATTTGAAACTTATTTTTTAATTTAATAGTAACTTTAATATTTTTTATTGTATGTGAACTTTAAAAGTAATGGTTGTTATTCACTGTTATTATTCTACTTTTATTTTATAATTATAAAGGGATCAAGAAGAGTTGTTGAATTACAAAGAGATCAAGAAGAATTGTTACTAGACACTATCTTATAAGGAATACAATCAAATTTTAATTCATTTTTATTTTTTTAATTATAATTTGTAAGAATATAATAATTTTTTTTTTTTTAATGTTTTTATTTATTTTTTTAATTAAAAAATAAATTAAACCACAATCTAATGGGGAGGACTATATCTATGATAACAATATATCTATAATAACTTCTCAAAAGTTAAGGAGATCAATGTCTAAGTAAAGAATTGGTAGGATGTTTGTGTGGTGCTGGTCTGTAGCAATAAGAAGGAATGGGTGATTAAAGGTAAGGTTAAATCCATGAATGTAATGCTTGATAAATTGGTTGTGGATGCTGATCACCTAGGTATAACTCATGAGGAGAGGATTTCCTCTTTGGAAATGATGGTTCATAAGACTTTGGAGGAAATATTTGTTAATAGTGAGGACATAGTTGGTAAGCTATCAGATGATTTGAAGACTGTAGTGAACATTAGCAATAATTCCTTGAAGTTAAATGCTAAGGGACTTTCAGTTTTAAACGAGAAAGGCTTGAAATGGACTAGTAAAGCCTTGGAGCTAGGAAAAATTGAGAAAACTATTGAGGATGTGAATTGCTTGAACCTAGTGGACAAGAAAGTAGATTCTGCTCTAGGTATGGAAAATGATGTGGAGGCTGGCCCGTGCTTGAGGATGAGAAGTAAGACCAAGAAGCAGGTTTCCATATCATTTGATGAGCTCAAGGATGTTATGGAGATGCATGAGGGGGTCATTGAGGAAAAATTGGCCTTGATTAATGTTCTAGAAAGGATGATGTAGCTGTGCTAACTCTTTTGCTTGATCAACTTGGGTGTTGATGTTTTTGCTGTTGGTTTGTTGACGGGTTTCTTTGGTTATTTTTGTTGTCAACATTTTGGTTTTTTGGGCTACGGGTTGTCTTGGCTTAGTATTTTTTGCAACTTATCATATTTGTAAAGGGTTTTGGGGCCCCTTGAAAACCTGCTTTTCCTTATAAAAAACAATATATCTATGATAACAAATCTTCTACTTATATTTCAATTTTTCATATTATTAAACCATGCTCTTAAATCTTTTTGGTTTTAAAACAACACATTTTAAAAATTAAAAATTTCATTTGTTTAGATTCAATTAAAGTTAGAATTCAATTTGTGTTTTGTTATAAATTCAATATGAGTGGTTGTTGAGCCATCCATAGTCTAAATGAAGTGGTTAACTACGAATAAAATTGTTAGCATATTCTTAAAATCTCTACAAAATAAAGTAAATCCCACCCAACCAAAAAAAACTTGGTTTGCATCCAATTGAAATCATTTGAACTTTTTTTTATAACACATCTATTTTCAATTCCAAGGATCCACAATCTTATAGTTTTTTAAATCAAACCAAATGATTCTAATAAGGATCTTATTACATGCCTATATAAATACAATGTGATGGGTGTTCAAGTATTAAAATCTAGCAATAGATCAATATATTAGATTGGGTGAATTTTTTGACACAATTTGTGTCAAATTCAAATTAATAGACTCGAACAAAAAATAGCAATAAATCTAATTTTGATTTTTTGAACTTTAGATATAAAAATAATAATAATGTGCCACTACACCACAATTACTTATGACTATCAAAATAGAAATAAACTTGCATAAAATAATTAAAGATAATTGATTTAAGAAATAAATTGAAAAAATTGAAAAAAAAATTATATTAATTTACATTACTCCTTTTTCCCCTTTGATTTTGTGAAAGTCCTTAGAAAGAGATCATCATATTCATTAATAATGATTGTAACTTTTTCTATTATCTCTCATGTATAATAATTAGTGATCTTAGCCATCTTGGGCTCACCATGTTGAGCTATGTTCTTTGAACTTTGAATTTTAATGGTTGGTATTAATATTTAGTTCTATCTTTGGGTTTTTCTATTATTTTTCTCTCGTCCTCTCCTATTTGGTCATATAAATTCTTAGGATTTTGATAATCTTATATATGATCCTTATTCCCTCACTTTATCAAATAACACATCCTTTCTAATTTAAATTGTGTTAGCCATTCAAGTGTATCATGTTGATATTGTATCTTTTCTTTTCTAAATATTTATTTGGTTTCTTATTCTAATAGGGTTATGATTTATTTAATATGTTAGAGCATATTATGAATATGAGTATTTTAATCCAAAAATTTAAAAGCTTTATAAGAAGATCTATCTTGATTGTATCCCAATATTTTATCTCTCCTCTTACCTCTTGATGAGTATACATGTTCTCTTATGATAAGACTTAAAATCTAGTAGAAGATTTCTACCTTTAATCTCTCATTGATATCCACTATTTCATTTGTTATATATTCAAAAGTTTCTATCAAAAGAGTTCTCTATTCCTTTATTCTCGATTACTCCTTCTCCTTCTCCTTCTCCTTCTCCTTCTCCTTCTCCTTCTCCTTCTCCTTCTCCTTCTCCTTCTCCTTCTCCTTCTCCTTCTCCTTCTCCTTCTCCTTCTTCTTCTTCTTCTTCTTCTTCTTCTTCTTCTTCTTCTTCTTCTTCTTCTTCTTCTAGTTATCTATTCTTAACCAAGACTATGCATTATTTTCAAGTAGGTATGTTGTCTTCATGAGTCTTGTACCAATGTAAAACACTTAGAATTAAGGTTTCATAAAAATATTGTAGTCTAATTTCTTCACTTGTGAATGTACATTCCATTTCTTGAAGATATTGTAACAAATTTAACATGTGATGTTCCTATTTGGATGTAGTTTAATATCTTAATTTGTTCTTGTCTTGCATGGTTTACATTACCTATGTATGTTGTTCTAGGAAATTTTCTATCCATAAAAATTCCTAAGGCCTAGGATATTTTTCTTTTTTCTTTTTTGGTTCTTTTCTGCCCATGCTTCTACCACTTTATCTTTGTCTATTTAGTTGTCAAATATTATAAAGTATACTTCTTTGGAATCCGGTTCTCCATCCCATTCCTTAGTATAGAAGTTATTGTGTATCAAATTTCAGTCTCTTCATCTTCACTTCCATTTATATTTTTTAACTAGAGTTCCTCTACATGTACCCCTTTCATTTTTCATTGAATGGCATATGTATTTCCCTTCTATTACCTTGTAGTATTAGTTCATGTTTAACTATATTGAATTCTACAAAAATCAAGCTATATCTTATAATTTAAAAAAATTATTTTGACCTTTCATAATTTCAACAAATTTTAATTAAACTTTAATATTTAAATTCCCATCAAATTAAGTTAAAATTTTTACTATGTACCAATTGAATATATTTATGTTTCATCCAATAAAGATATATCATATGGTGTTTGATGGAGTTATAATTTTCTAAATGCCTCTCAAATTTATTTAGTTATAATATTCATATTTTATCCTAAGTTTAATTGATCATTATATTAACTATATTTCTATCCAATTTAACATCCACTAACGAATTGCATGATTTCCTTATTCTCTCATTTTTTTTTGCATTTCTTTCTTAATATTTTAATTTTTCAAAATATCATCCTTTGTAATCAAGTATATATTTACTTACTATGTTTTCTAAGTATTCTTCTTTCAAATTTAAATATTCTAGTTTTGAAACTAAGGTTAGTGATCTCTCAAATTATTTATTAATTGTAGCCTTAATGTTAAATAGATCTTGCTCAAATTATGGAGTTATTGTTAAAATTTCTATTTACAATGCACCCTTCCTACTATGATCTAGTGTTAGGAATTCATCTTGTGAAGCACTACTACTTCTATGTCTACCAAAGAACTATTGATTTTAATTCCCTTCTAAATTGATTCTTAAAATTTATCATATTCACATACTTTGTCAACTACTTTTATCAAATTTTCTTGTGTTATATTTTTATTTGGATATTTATTTATTCAAATTCTTCCTTGTTATTTGAGTGGCATAGTGACTAAATACCTTTATTCATAGATTCTAATTATTTTTAGCAACAACCATTCTAGCCTATTGAGGATTCATTGGACTTCTTCATTTTTTTATGGTTTCATTCATTTCTTTCTTGGATTTGTTTCAATCATCTTTATTCTTCAATTTTCATCATATAAGCCACTTTAATCTCCTTAAAATATTCCTTTAAATATTTTGTTGTCTCCTTTTATATAGGTTTTTTTAATTTAGATTTTCTTTCATTCTTGTAGTCATCATTACTGACCCACTCTAGACTTGACTTTAGTGGTTGCAACCTTTTAGGATTTTCCCATTTCTTTTTTAACCCCTAGGTGCCTAACCCCTCTTACAAGATAGTACCTAGTGGATGTTACTACCTATTTCTATTACTATAGTAACTATCATTAATATTCATGTTCTTAGTGGTATTCTACACCCCTATATTTATTTGGTGTTTCTATAATTATCTTTATTATACAATACAAACTAGGATCCCAACAATGGAATCAAATGTTGATAATAAAATGTAGTCCTAAGGTGTATACCACTTATGTTCGATGAGTTAACCCTAGAGTGATGTAGTAAGATGAAAATTAGAAGAGTGTTGTAATTAACATTATATAACATAAATACTCAAATAATTTTACACATTCATTGACACCATTAGCTAGGCTTGTTCATCTATTCATATCATATTACTTTATACAATGCACATATTTTATTGTAAGCATAGATATAAAAAATAAAATATTCTTAGATAGTATCTATTATAACTTCCTCACATATCCTTGTGTCTATATTCAGTAAGATCTTACTGAAACATTTTATATTCTTTGATTTTGCAATGTGGACTAACATTGAATTCTAACTTTAATTGAATCTAAATAAATGAAAATTTCAATTTTTAAAATGTGTTGTTTTAAAACCAAAAATATTTAAGAGCATGGTTTAATAATATGAAAAATTGAGATATAAGTAGAAGATTTGTTATCATAGATATAGTCCTCCCCATTAGATTGTGGTTTAATTTATTTTTTAATTAAAACAACAAAATAAAAACATAAAAAATAAATAAAATAATGATTATATTACTTATAGATTATAATTAAAACAATAAAAGTGAATTAAAATATAATTGTATTCCTTAAAAGATAGTGTCTAGTAACAATTCTTCTTGATCTCTTTGTAATTCAACAACTCTTCTTGATCTCTTTATAATTATAAAATGAAAGTTCAATAATAACAGTGAATAACAACTGCTACTTTTAAAGTTCACATATAATGAAAAAATATTAATTAAGTTACTATTAAATTGAAAAATAAGTTTCAAAATTGATATTAAAACATATTAAAAAAAAAAGAATTAAAAAAATCTTAAATTAATATATAGAAAAAATAATTCAAAAACTAAAGATATAAATTATAAATCGCAATATTATATTAATGATATAGATTCTATATTATAAATTAAAATATTATATAATCTTTCCTATTTATTAATAATTTAAAATGTTACATATTGTTTAATAAATTTTAAAACTGTAAAATATTATTTAAAATTGAGAAAAAGGTCCAAAGGCCATTAAATTTGCAGGGCTTTGGACTGACATTGTGATTTCCAACAAACAAACTATATTCACGTCTAGATAACTGACATCTGGTTTTTTCAGTATTGCCGAATATTTGAATGATTTTGTGGATTAGGGCATGATATAATTTTGTCGTTTCAACTTGGCAATGTGTGCTTTGGTTGGGATTTTTCCCTGACAATAAATTGTTTTACAATTGATGCAATTGTCTCGGCCTTGCTGATCATGCATAGGATGAATACTACTTTCAAGCATAGGATGAATGCTACTTTCAAACAAGAAGAAAAACACATCGTAACCCCAATGGTGATTGTGAAACAAAACTTAAAAATGGTAAAGGCCAAAAAACATTGACCAATCAGAGCTTAGTGTGTGATACATAGGCCCAACCATGCTTGTAGTTCTAAAAGGAGACTTAATTTATTTTCATAGAATTTTTATTTTCAATTCTATTTTATAATATATTTATTATTAAAAATTTAATTACTTTTTGAATTGCTACTTGTTTTAGCTCTTTCAAAATGATATTTTATTAATTTATAGAAAACATAGTGTTTCAAAATATTTTTTATAATTATCAATTTGCATAATTTTTAAAAGACAATCATTATTTTAAAAGTTTACATTTTGAGAAATATAAGAAATTATTCAATCTATTTATTGTTTTAGATGAAAATGTTATTATAAAAATATTTTATATTGTCTACATATTTGTTATAACTTTGTTATCTAGTGCAAAATGAATAGATTAAAATTGAAATAAAAAATCAAGCACTTATTTTGTAGAATAGTTATGCTTGCATGCTTAAGTTAGTTGTCTTTGTCACATAATTCTTTAATACACTTAGATATCATAATGTTACTTTAATAAAATGACGTCTTAGTACATCACTTAACTCATGTGAATTTTGATTTGTTATATTTATTAAAATAATTTAATGGAAATATTAGCATTAATTTCATGCTAGTCATATCTTGCAATTTTTGTTAATTACAAGAACACAAATTATTTGACAATGCCATGAAATATTTTGTGAGCATGTGACAAATTATGCATTGAAGAGGGTTCTCCATACATATCTATTCAATACATTAATCTCATCTCATCCATGTGGGTGTTAAATTTTTTTCAATTAACAAGACATTTAGGTTTGTAGCACCCCTCTAGTTTGCTATGCTGTTAGACAGTGTGTTTATTTTAACAGACTCAGATATTTGTTATTGTTTTATAATCGTTGGCTTTAGAGCGATGTGGATGTTATATTGTGATGAGATGATGCACTATATGGATGTTATGTTTTATGTTATTCTTTTGATTAGCATAGTTGTTAATATTGATATATGCTTATCTGTTGATTAATGATGCTTTACTTTCGTCACTCTTGATGTGACTATATTGGTGAAGGGGACGAGATTACATCACTTTCATACGAGCGCCCTGTGATTTAGTGATTTCTCTTCATGGTGTGACTATTATGTTTTATCCATGTACGACATTCATCTTGATTTCAGGATTGCAAGTACAAGACATCATCTCCACCTGACTTCATAGGTCTGAGCATGTCCATATCCCAACAATATTGTTGATTGGGAGATAGTAATGGGGTTCCTTTGTCAAACTACAACCCTATCATATTGTAGTGTGTCGTTAGTTTGTGTTTGGTTTGTTGTTGGGTCATGTCATCTTTGATGTTTTGATAATTTATTATCAGTGGAAAGTATATATGAAAATTAATGTTTAAGTGGTGGTAAACGTTAATTTATGTATTTTAGATTAAATTGTTATTTAATTTAATTAATTTAATTTTATTCAATTGGTAAGGTAATTTAATCTATTAATTAAATTTATCTTATTAAATGGATAAATTAATTAATTAAACTAAAGTTGTTAACTAAATAAATTAAATAATTAAATCTTAGTAAATGGATAAATTAATTAATTAAATTAAAGTTATTGATTAAATAAATTCAATAATTAAAGTTGTTTTGTAAAGTGCATAAACTAAAAGATTTTAATTTATTTGAAATGAAATTTTGCTTTAAATTATTTAAAAGCAAAATATCTTGAAAATGCATAAGGAGGAAATAACTATGGTGGTCGATGGGATATTTGTAAATTTTTGACTAAGTGTTGAGGATTTATTGAGGAATTTGCTAGAAAAAGAAAATATCTTGGAATTTTTTGCTGTTAAAATAGAGGAAGGCTTTGCTCTGTAGGATTGCATTTTTGGTGTGGAAGTGGATATTTGGAAGAAATTTTGGAAGATTGGATTTTGTAGGGAAGCTCAACTCTTGTTGTAGTGCCCCTCCATTCCCACTATGGATGTGTAGGAAGTTTGGCCTTAAAACTTGGAGATGAAGGTAAAATAATAGGGACATTTAAAGGTATGTGTTAATAATGTTAAGCAATTGATGTTGTCTATTATGAATTTATGGACATATTGATGTGATGAGAGTGTTTTGATTACCTTTGTGGTTTTCATTTGATTCTAAAATATTATTATTATGTTGACATGTTATTATGATTTTGATTATGATTATATTTATTGTCATAAAGATGTACTGACTTGTGTTCAAACTTTGTGGTTGCAATATGGGACATGAGCTTCGGTTAGTGCTTTGGTGAGTATGATGTATATTGTCATGTTATTATTATTATGTAGAGATTTACTTGGATAGTTAAGTGATGCAGTAGTATGTTTGTTAGGATAAGTGGAAAGGGAAGCATCGTACCATTGGGCGTATGAAAGACATACGAACATGAGATACGATTGCTAGAGTTTCTTTCCTAGTGCTTCGACTATTATGCACATGTGCTCTAATTTGTATGTTTGATTGAATAGGTACTAGACTACGTCTCCACCTGAATTAGCAGGTTTGAGCATGCCTTTAATCCCAATGGTGGTTGAGGAGATAACATCTAAGCCCAAGTTTTAACTTGACCTTAGCCATTGTCCCCAATTAGGGACAATTGATTCAGTGTATAACCACCTTTTTCGGGTTGTCATGAGACAATGTCCAACCTCCTTTACCTTTTGTTTAGAGTGTTGCACTTATGTGAATGTTTCTTATGAGATATGTGGTTGTTTGATTTTGTTGTCTAGTCTTGGTTTTAGATCCTGTAAGGCCTCACCTCGCAGGTGATTAATACAACCCTACTTTGTTACATACTTTATCTAAATAGATAGTTAGGATTTATTTTGGGTGATAAGTAGGGCGATTTTGTGTGGCAATAATATTGTATTTCACTTCTTCGTGTTTTACTATCATTACCATCAAGGGGTTATATAGTCGTTAATTGGGGATTATGAATCAAGATTATAAATGGGAAGCAAAGGTGGGTGTTAACCCTATTGGATTAAGAGTAGGATATATATTTATATGTAAAGAAAAAAGTGTGGGAATAATGTTTGGTGAAACATAATTTTTGCTGAATATATATATATACATATATAGAGGTGTGAGTGTTGGTTTAAAAAAAAAGGAATACTATTATCATTCAATTAGTTATTTTGTGATAACATAATTATTATTGGTAAGTCTTTTGGTGAGGTGAATAATAATATTATTTAGTTAAATTGTTAATCGATAATGTTATTATTAAATTCAAAAAGATTTAATTTAATAATACCAATATCGTTAAGGTTTATTAGTTGATCAAAATATAATATTTTTATTGATAAGGATCATTAACTAAATATTTGATGACAGTTAATATGTGTATTTAGTGATAATAATATTATTATTTATAACCTTGGCATTATGTTTTGTTCATTTAATTTGTGTTGGTAAACTGCACATGTATTAATAATGATTATCTTAACATTAATATCATTAAAGTCCCCTTTAATAACTTGCATTAAAATTAATATGAAAGCAGGTGCTTCTATTAATTACTCATTAATAATAATATCAATATGGTTATAATATCAAGATATATCTTTGCGAAGATTTGGATTCGTTTCGATTTCAAAGATCTAATCCCTTAATTTCTCCTCCAATCACATGATGTCATTATGCCGATAGAAAACCATATGTATGTTAATATATGAAGAGTATGTGTTTATACATGGATGCATTACATGTGGCTAGATTAAATAATTAATAATAAGTAATAAATAATGGAAAGAAATAAATTTAGACAAATCTAGATTTTTCTTCTTTAAAAAGAAACTAAGTATTATTTGATTATGAAATATTTGCAAATGGAAGTAGAATGATTCATCCAATTGTCAAATCAATATTATCTGGCTTTTATGTGATAAGTGAGATTTTGGAGACTTTTAATATCAGAGGAATTTACCTTTAATGTAGCTGAAACTTGTCTTCTAAGTCTTCTTGACCCCTCAAGTAGAGTGCCCCTGGACTCCTAAGCCAACGTTGAGTGAACTTAATGCGCACAAGCATTAAAGAAGGGAAGTAAGGAAAATTTATTGGCCGGCAGCCTCAGAGGACGTGGGAGATGACAGGTGAGGTTGAGTAAGTTTGTAGTAAAATGGACAACCCAACGGATGTGACCAGTGATAGCCAATTTATACGCTGCCAAAGAGCTAGGTGAAAGGGGGAGTCAAATTCTCTAAGTTGAAAACACCCACCAACCTCCCAGCAAAAGTCATATTGCAGCTAATGCCCAACAACAATAAATTCACTGTGCACGACTATACAGTGTTTGCTCATTCAGTTACATTAAATAAGGACGGTGGTGTGGTTTTCTTGGGGATTACATTTCGTGGAAGAAGGGGGTGCTTGCACACCACTGAGTTAAGGGAAACTGAAACGAATGAAGCAAAGGGAGAGGGGCAGGTCATAGTAAGATTAGTGATTGGAGCTTGTGTCTAGGCATGATGAAGAGAAAAAAAATAAAAATAAAAATAAAATAAACCATGATGCAGAAGGGGGGGAAGGTAGTCATTCCTAATGGAGCCGAGGAGTACAAGGAGTGCAACAGAAAGAGCGGGCATTCTTGATCTTCAATATTCATCACCATTTGCGTTGGAACCATGTATGTAGAAAAGGCGCCATATAATGTAATAAATTTAAATAGATTTTTGTTGTTTTCCTGGTGACTTTCAAGAGACAGTTTATTAATTTGTTGATCTTGTTAGTAATAAGTATTTAAATTCATGAGACTTATTATGGTTTTAAGTGGTTTGGGGTGCATCGCTTGCCCTGGTTTTCAGTAGATTTTATTTCCATTAGACCAAATTTCTCAAGGCAGTGAGCTGGTGTGATAAAATCAATGGGTAAATTATTTTACAGATAGTTTTAAATAAATAGAAAACCAACATTTTTATTTACCTTAAATCTAGAACATTATCTTTGTTCTAAAGTCGTAGACTACAGTTTAGTTGAGCTGTTGACACAGGGTGCACCTGGTGGTATGGTGTGCTTACTCTCCCATGATGTAGATCTCAATACCATTGCTATTGAGTCATATGGATTGTCCAGATGTAAGAGACTGTATGTTTCCCACACACACAGCTCAATATGTCGGACTAGAGAATCAAGTATTTTATAGCGTGTTTGTAGTGTGCCATGTAAGAATCTGTTGTATGTCAAGCCTAAGAATCACATACCTCTTCAAACTGTGTTGTTTCCTCAAAGTCCATCAGAAATTTTAGCATTTTATGAGAAGGATTTATCTTCAATAGAATTTCAGTTATGCAAGTCACAAAAATAAAATAAAAAAAGAATAAAATGTAGAGACTGTGAGTTCCTCAGCGAATGCTATGATAGAGGATGGTTGGCACAATACACCTGAGTGTTCCTTTAGTAGGTCTGCAAACTCTTCCCATTTACTTATTTATTTATTTTATCAGAGTTATTGATGGTACAATATAATTTATGCAAATTTTTGAGGTAAGTAACTTGCCATGATTTTAGTTTCTTTATAAATAAATAGAGGAGAATTTGTACAGTCGGATCACTCTTTTTTGTGTTTTATATCTTTCTAAAGCAATTATGTTCCTAACGATTAAATGAAGGCACAGGTTCTATGTTTGTAATTGTTGCTGTTTTTACTTATGTTATTGTTTGCGATGACACCAAATTTTAAAAAAATAAAAATAAACTCATGTTGTCTCAAGCCACGATGTCAAGAGGCTTTGTTCTCTTAGAGACATGGAAACAAAGCAAGCAAAACAGTGACTTATTAGTGTGGCCTCATTTAGGCCTGTGTAAATCTAACCTTCTTATTTTCCCACAGAGGCTATTTAAGCTTTTGTATTTCTGACCATTGTATTTTCCTCTGAGGTTGTATAGGTTTGTGTTTAACATTGTCCTTATAGTAAAATCTTATATGGGGTCTTTACCTCTCATTCTCAGTGGAATGTCAATCTTTTAGTTTGTGCTTACAATAAATAATACTAGACTAAATTGTTCTCTACTCTTTAACCAGACCCTGTTAAGTCCATCGACCAATTTTTTTTTAAGTTCCTTTGTCTTCTTCTTGTTCAGTGGTTGTGTTTGATGGATTTGACCTGTCAACGAGTTTTGTAATTATAATCCACAGTCAGACCGAGAGTATGGTGTTGAGAGAGAAAGATAAAACTAAAAAAAAAATATGATATTTGAACAAGATTAAGCAAACAATATATAAGTTAAGTTTAGAAATGGAAAAGAGAGTAAGAAGAGTACAAATACAACATTGTTAAGCTTAAAATCAATTTTCCAACTGTGGTAGAACTGGTGCAATCATTGAGATTTAGAAAAAAAAATTAAAAAAAATTAAATAATTCTGTTGAATTTGGTTGCAGCTGTTGGAGTCAGCATAAAATAAATAAAAATAATATAACTCTTTATTGCCTATCCTTATTCTTCCCCTGGATGTATGTTATGGCCCAATATTCACTTCCCCATGTTTCTAAATGGCTGGCATATCAATGACAGCAACATGCTTTTTGAAGAGCCAGAGCTCTTCTGTTGTTTTCTTGAAGCCAATATTCTGCATTTTTATATGTGCTTGAATTTGATAACATTAGTCTTACCTATTTTCCCTATACTTCATTTCTTTTAGATGTACATAACTTATGTAATAGTAGCATTGAGAATTTCATCATCTTAACTATCAAGTAACAAGTTTTATCAAAAAAATAAAAATAAAAAATCAGTTTAGTCAATTTCAAAAAAAAATAAAATTTAACTTTCTACTTCTTTTGGCACATGATCTTGAATGTTTTAGTTGAACTTGTTTTCATGGACAAACTCTTTTTTAACAATTAGTATTCTCCCTATTTGTTTGTTAGATATAAAAATAGGGAAAGGTATTTCATTATATGAGTGATTGTTTTTTTCATTAACATTTCACATTAGAATTAATGTTATTACTGTTTTATGATCAAACTGCTGTTTTGAGTAAGTTAATGAGTTGTGTTGCAGAAAAAACTGCTCTCATGTGTTTGAGTTTCTTACAAAATGATTTTTGGGTTTTATTCATTGTTATTTCCCCTTTCCAAAACATATTGAACTTTTAATTTTGGCTAAGGGACATAGAAGTTATGGTTGTTTCAATTCTGCCATTTTTGACTGCAATCTGTAGATTTGATGTTATGAATTGATTTATATGATGTAATTACTTTTCTTACTTTCTTTTGTTTCACTATTACCAAATAATATGTGATAAGAGTATCCATTGATTAATATTTCCCTTAAGCTATAATCCACTTTAGAATGTGTTGGATTGTTTTGTTGGTACCATGCATGCACAATTAAGTTAAATTGTGGTTATCATTATTATTTATGTAGTGAGTAAATCTTTATCCACTAATAGTGATTGCTTAGCTATTGTATGAGCTACCATGTTTAGTCAATAATTGTCATATGCAAATCATTATGTTATCAATCTAACATTTCTTAGTGTTGTATAAATATTGGTAGGACGTTCATAGAATTGGTATTCCTTAGAAGTTCAAGGTCTAATATTATGAAATTTGGTATGTAATGTTTCTACCTTTGATATCAATTTTTTTTTGGGATCATATGGAGTTTCATAGTCATGGATAATAGTAGGATTGATAGTGAGAATGTTTGAACATATAACATTGTTTTGTAAATTAATATTACATCTTTTAAGCTTTGAGCAAATACCGTTTTGTTCATCCAAGTGTGTGATGGTTGAAGTCCTTGATGTTGAACTACGGCTCCTCTGCGAAATATATACGTAGGCAAGGCCGTCAACGACGAGCCCCCGAGGAATTAGGTTTGACCCCTAGGCTTGTTTTTTTGTTATTACTTGAAGTCACTATTGTCATATATTTTATTTGCACAACTAGTGTTTTGAACCAAGTTTGTGACTATTGATGTTGTAGTTGAACTAATCATGCCTATATCGGTGATGTGAACTTCATGCCTCCCTTCGAACCCCATCCTTGATTGTCTAAGCAATTTTTTTATGTAG
>VDFB02376473.1:0-37468 GCA_007258455.2 Sequoia sempervirens
AGGTACATTTTCCATGGACAATGGAAATTGGAGGCAACCTAGGGAACCCTGAGTAATTTAACCAGTGAGACCGAGCTAAAGTCCATATGGAGGGACTATAGTTCCATTTTGTAATGTATTTTATTTGTGTTGTTATTTCTAAATTTTTGTAAATTTATTTTGATTGTCATGTTAATCCATCTAGGAGATGAGATGTCCATCCAAGTGGACAAACTCGGATTTGAATTTTTGGGCACTTTTTTTTTGGGTATTGAAAAGTGATATTTTTTAAGTGTTTTTATGGGTTTGAGGTCCCTAGGGGAGGTACCTATGGGTTAGGTGCCTTTTTAGCTCAAAATCTTGGGCTAGTCTCAAGATTGGACACTCTTTTTGAGGCCTTTAAGAGCTTTGACGAAATTAAGATCTTGGGGAGTGGGACGGGGACTAGTCTTTTTCATTCCCACTTCTCCAAATTGCCTTGGAAGGCTCCAAAGATCTCACACATGTGTGAGAACACATGGGTGAGTGTGCCTAAGAGAGTGAATGGGGGGTTGACAAATGCCAACTCCCTATTCAAAGGAGTTCATACTTGAGTTCCTATAAAACAAACTCAAAACAAGGGTTAGGGGATTCTTTGGCATTCTTGATTTTGGTTGAATTTTGGGGGAGTGAGGAGTTTGAAGAAAAATCTTGGAAGAAGAGGAGTTGGGTGGATCCTCAACGCATCCTTCCTTGAGCTTGGTTTTAAGGTAGATTCACCACTTTTTCTTTCTACTTCTTCATGCTTGTATTTGAAAGATTATATGTGTAGGTGAAAAGATGTGTTTGAAATTTTATCTATTGTGTTTGATTTGTGTGTTTATTTCAAAACGCTTTTGGAGCACATCTTCTTGTGTTTTTGATGTATTATGTGTTATGGGAAAAAGGGTGTATAGGGATAGGCTCACCCAAAATTTGGGAAGAGCATCCCTCGTTGGGGATGGTATGGAGTAGGAACCTTCATGGGGAAGTATAATCCCTCCTTAAGAGGAGAGGCTCAAAAAGGGTATGAGTACCCAGATGTAAATGTGAAATGGTAGTAATGGTTTTGGTGGTACGGGTGTTGGAGAAAGTGAAGATATTAAGGAAGGGTTGTATGTGAAATGATGGAAGTATGATATGAATTATTCTTGTTGTTATTACTGTGAGTCCCCATATGGAGTGTGTAGTCCACTCTCTATCCCCCACATTGGATTCTTGATGGAATCCTAAAGTTATGTGAAAAATCCCTTGGTTGGGTGTGAAAACAATCTTGTGTGTGTAAAACAATGTTTTGCTTGGTTTTGTTTGTACCTGGTTCCCTCGGTTGCCTCCTAGCTCGGGGGTGGTTTGTGAGCAAACCTATGGTTGGGAGGTGAGCACACCAATGGCCATAAAGAAAGTTGTTTCTTGAGTGTGTTTCATGTGTAGGTGATACTGTTGGAAGAGCTTGCAGATTTAAGGTGCATCCTGACTGTTGTTGGGTGGAGCATGTGTTGGAAATAATATCAATGCCATGATGTCCTTGAAGTTCTTGTTAGTTGTGTTCAAACATGCATAGTTTTATTCATAAAGGGAAACATCATTCTATTTAAAAAGTGCCATGTATGTTACTCAAGTGCAAATAGACTCCATCATTGTAAATACCACATGTATTCCTTCTGAGTAAAGTTATGATGTTTCTATTTATTTTGATGAAATGAAATAGTTGTATTTGCCTTATACCTAGCTCAAAAATTATGAACTGTTATCCTGAAAATTGTATGAGCTTACACTAGCTTAAAAAAAATAGATAGTTTAAAAAAAAAAAAGAAAAAGAAAAAAAATAGGGGTTATCTTACTACTGTAAAACAAAAGAAAAGAAAAGAACAGATAGTTTAGAAGAAAATAGTCTATCTTTGTTCATATGTAATATAGAGAGGCACAATGTTTTGCATTTCCCCCTCCTGAGTTTACCAAGTGTAAGGAGAATAAAATATGCTTGAAATGTATTGAGTTAGTTAAATAGGCATTCTGTTAGTAACAGTTGTTTATTTGTTACTTTGATTTTTAAAAGATTATCTCCGTTGCTTAAGCCATAAGGAAATTAAGAAGGATCTATTTCGAGAATATACCTAGAGGTAGTTACTCATATCTAAGTAGAGAATGCTTAAATAACTGGGAAAAAAATAATAATAAATAAAAATGAAAAGGTTGAAGACATTACTTCGCAGGGTTAAATTCAATAATGTGAAATCTGTGCAACGTTTTATTACCTTGAAAACCTTTGGGACTGTCTACGAGAAAGATAAGGAAACATATATCTACTTTTACGGATAGTTCAAGAGATCTAGAACAATAAAGAGACTAAAACGTAAGACTGTTCCTAGTATAAGTGGACAAATTCATTCAGGTGCTTTATATAAGGTCTTAGCATTGTGTAGAGTATTTTGATGTGTAATCATGTCACTGAGAATATGAAGATACAGTATACCTAATCTAAATATAAGTGTATATTTATCGGTGTCTATACCCTTTTTCACGGTAGTGTTTTGACTCCCATTTCCTCCTCTTAACAATATGAGAATGTACATCGTCTAATCTTTAGCACCCATTGATTTAGTACGTCTGCCTTGGGCATGCACAGACTAAAAGAAAGGTAAGATTCCTTTGAATACTCCTTGTGGAAGGCCGAGTATTGACTTCCAATCGGTCCATCGCAGCCCCATTCTAAATCCTTGTTTGGTGATAGGGGAGTCTGTGATCCTCAACCTGCATTACATGAAATTATTCAAGCTATCTATAGATTTGAGCTCAGATTTGAAGAGAGGAAGGAAATAATGAAATAAATAAATAAGAGAGTTGGGGCAATACCTGTACAGTTTGTAAGAAACTATATCTTGGCTAATATAGATTTTGCAACCTTTGTTGTGGCCCTCAGCATGGTTATCCTGAAAACTGCACAGGAACTCAGAATGTCTCAAGAGAATTATCGAATCAATGACCCTTCTGGGCACCTAAATAGGTGCGAGGAAATGAGTGAGTAGGGAGAGTCGACGTGCTCTCCAAGTAAATTGAAAGTGGCATTCGAGTAGACCCTAGCTGTGTAATCTGTCAGTTTCCTCGAATCGACGCATTTAGTTGGCAACTCTCCGCATACACCATTAAAGATGGAATATTGGATGACCAGCATGCTACTGAGTGGGTGATTAGTGGTCGTAGCCACAAGGTAAAAATGTTGAGTCTGTGGTGCAATTTCTTCATGTTTAGCATTGGCAGTTGAGAATATTTGCGTCTAAAGAGAGTGATGTAGATAATGTCGTCCCTATGCATATTGCTGTCAGGAAATCATCACTAGTTTCCAATCGAACCCCTACTACCTCATGGACTAGGTCGATAATTATGATACTCATTAGTATCTGTCGAGTAGATAGTTGGCCGATAAACTGGTCGCCGCTAATAGTGAAAAGGAGGGCTATGGGAGTAACTTCCAAATTTTGGTTATGAAGTGAATGACTCCTTGCCAGTGTTGAAAGAGTGTTGTCGTACCAACCTTGGGGCTCACGTTTTCCACCTTCGATGCGTTGCAGCCATGAGGTGACAGGAGGGAAGGCTTGGAATCTGTAGTTCGATGTGCCTTGATAACCACACGCCTCTAGCCTGTCTGCTTCACAAGTTTCTCATAGGTAAAGTATCACGATAGCAAATGCTTAGCGACTGCCGAGAGCCAACATTTGGTTAGGGCGGACCCAACATAGGGTCCCCGTCTTAGCAATGTCAGCGCGGTAGGAGGGAATGGATCTGTTAGCAATGTCAGCGCAGCAGGAGGGAATGGATCCGTGTATCCAGCGACATAAAATAGAGAGAGCTTCTAACACTTCATTTTTTTTTATAAGCTTCTGGTGCAAATCGACTTTATAATAATCTTGTAATAGATTATCGACGGAAACATTGATATATGTGCACTATGACAAGTGCTTGAGGCGTCAGAATAGATGCCTTTTGTGATTGACAATATGTTAAAAAAATATATATGTAAACAAGTCACACATTAGTAATATAAATGCTTGTAATTTTAAAAGGCAGCAATGTCCATATAAATGTTAATATATCATAGGATTAATCGGAATAAAATTCAGGTTATTAATATTGTGTTGGAAAAATTTCTCTCAAGCAGTTCGATATTACAATAAACCTGGAAATAAGAAAGGTGGATTCTAGAATACTATCCATGTCCCTCTAGAATAGCAATAGGGAACTTTATTAAATAAGGCGAATCTAATGGGCAATCATTGAAAGTTACAATATCAACTAGTATAAATATATATATACATGTGCTATTAATATTAAGTGTCCATTGAAATACTAATATGAATATTATTACATACATTAATACTAGCATTAAACTAACGTTAGGTAATAATAATATAGTTGATAATGAAATCTAAATATTAATATAGATAACTTATATTAAGTCGATATTAAGTGTGGGTTATGTCATAACTAAAATAGTCAAAAGTATTGATATTGGTAAACTAATAGTAATAACACTACCTTCTCTTACTTTTATAATTGTTGTCACGCATATTTTCTACTTACTCCTAATAATGGGATTATGTTTAAAACTCTTATAGAGTTATAGCGTTGGTAATATTATTACCATGGTTATTTCCAAATTTAATTCTTCTAATTGCCTCACATTGGAAAATGTATAACGTTGTGTACCACGCTAATACTGCTACTGTCGTGAATAGTATTGACGCATTATTACTTTTAACAAAGATAATTCTATTGCAAATGATATATTAGAATAATACTAATCTTAGCCTCTATCTACTAATAAGTAGAAGTATGTTGAGGACTGAGATCGAGGTTTAGGGCTGGCACTAGCTCCGTGATGATTTTGGCGTTCATGTCCAAGGAGTATTGTGTACACCAACCTCATAAACTTGTATAACTAAGTAAACCCAATAACACAAAACAAAATAAAATAAAATAAAAATGCGAGTGAAAATAGTACTATGCTTGTAATTTTTCAATGGTGAAGTGTAAGTAAGTATGTACCAAGGTTACTTTAAAAGATTAGATGCGGTGTTTATCCTTAAACCGCCAATGTTGGAAACCCTAACCTTGCAACAAGTAGCTAATTGTAAATAGGCCTTCATGGCCTTATCTCAGTCAGTAGGACACCCAATGAAACCTTTTCTGACCTAGGTTTTTGAGCCTGTCCTGTGCAGAGTTGAGGGTGCGTGTGATGGGCTCCACACACCTGAATTTATTCTCCTTCCCTTACCCTGCTTCTAGAAAATGTGTCATCAATGATGAAAACCATACACCATCATGTGATATGCATTGCATGCACATGGTTAACTTTTGTCGGATTCTACATAGTTATTTCAAAAAAAAAAATTAGTAGCATTTTTGCCCTAGTGTAAAATATGGGCATTACACAATCATCCTATCAATCAGGACTTTTAGTTGTAATTTGAATAGAAAATGAATAATAATTACTTATTAAATTAAAATTAAAGCATAATTTATATCAATGTAAAGCTAAGAATCTCCTCTAAAAACCCTTTTTGTTTCATCAATTTTGGGTAAAAAAAAAGTCGTCAGCCACATACCCATCATATTGCCACTTTTTGGTCCATCATGATCTTGCACATACCCCTTAATTCATCTGACTTTAGGCCTCTTGGTAGAAATCAGGATCTCCCATCCTAAATTTTGGACCACATCCATTACCTCCACATAAAACTAGACATCCTTGGTCTTCTTGGTTGCCATGCCATGATATGGTTATGCAAATGAAAATGAAGCAAAGTAATCATCTCCTTCTCTGCTGGTTGGAAGAATGCATGATTAATGTTTTGATACATGATATCATCTCTCTCTTCTGCTCTCATGGTTGAATGCCAAAATCCATTATGGTGGGCCTCCAAAGTTCTAGTCATCTTTCATCCTCTTCCACCAAATGTCGGCTTGATCCACACGTCTACCAACCTAATTGGCTTTGTTTTTGAAAGTTGAAGTTTCTCCTAAGTCACTAGTGTAGCTATCTCTATCTTTTCAGACTCTTTAATTGGTACATATCATCTCTAGGATTTAATAATTTGTACCACATGGTTGATGTGTTTGAATCCTTGCATCTAAAGGAAATTTCCTTAACACAAATACTACTAGGGAATTTCAATGTTTCCATTGTAGTTGGCATTAAATCCAGTACCTGCAACATTGAAAATTATCCTTATATAAGAATTCCCTCCATCTTGTTGGCTTGTAACACTCTTGATGGTGGCTACATGAAATATAATTATGATTCCTCTTCTACATCAGAGGGTTCATATCCTTGATCTAAATCTTCTAAATTATCATAATCATAATCACTAGCTTCCATATTCAAAAATTCCCAACTACCATCTTTTATAAATTTATCTAGATCATTAGTAATACTCTTCAAAATCAGATGCCAGTTCAAGTTCATTCTGCTTTCATAATAATTTATATCCATGGAGTTCAGCCATTCCTTGATGCCATCAAGTGAAGATTAAGGAATTGTGTCAATGAAAAGTGCATCCCGCTTGAAGTCTTTGCAAACAATAGCCATACCAAATTCCTTTTTCCCAAGTCCTACTCTCTCAAGATTAATAATCTCGACCTCACTAATAGTGATTACTAAGAAAGGTAATTCCACCAACTCTACCAGATAGTTTATCATAGGAAAAATTAAAGTAGAGGCTTTGAAAGGAAATCCATGAAAACCAAGCTCTCTAATTGCTATATCAAACTCTAGTTCAAAAAAATTTCTAGATGAGGCTACTCCCATAGCTCTCTTACTCACTTGACAATCCTTGAAACTCTGTATTGATTTTATTTTTCTTGTCCCTCTCTTGTTGTTCTTCCTCAATTTCATCAGGATCATACATTGAGCACCTTGCCCCTCCTAAAGTTTCGACCACATCCACTACCTACACATAAAACTGAACATCCCTTTTCCTTTTGGTTCCCATGCCATGACATGGTTATGCAAATGGAAATGAAACAAAGTAATCATCTCCTTCTTCGATGGCTAGAAGAATGCATGCTTAATGTTTTGATACATGATATTAGCTCTCTCTTCTATGCTCATGGTTGAATACTGAAATCCATTATAGTGGGTCTCTAGAGTTCTATTCATCTTTCTTCCTCTTCCACCAAATGTTGGCCTTTTCCACAAGTTTGCTAGCCGAAATGGCTTTGTTTTTTAAAGCTGAAGTTCCTCCTTACTCACTAGTATTAGCTGTAACTTTTTGGAAATTTAATTATGGTATGTGCACTTTGATATGATGTAATATGATTATGGTTTCATCTCATATGTTGTAATATTAGATATATAGTAGAAAAATAAATTATTGCATGAAAAAAAAATAACTTTTCATTTTAAATGTTTTTTTTTGTAGAACATGGGTCTTCCGGAAGATCAAGATTATCCTCAACATGATATAGATCCACAAAATATTGGTTATGTCAGTACAGATCACATAGAAGAGGATGATGATGATGCAAATATGGAAGACACTGAGGCTGATGAGAATGATGATGATGATGATGACGATGATGATGATGATCATGATGGTGATGATGATAATGAGACAATTTGTGATAGTAACCAATGAAATTCGTGATCATATAGACTACTTCACAGATCATTGTTGATATATTGTTATGATGACTCTTTTAATGGTTACTATCATATGTATCATTTTCACGGCCTGTAGTACGATATTGTTGAGTTGTATCATATTGCCATGTATCATTTTCACTATATCATTTGGACATGTATCATCTCGACTTGTATCAATTTGAGTTATATAATTTATCAATTTTATTTATATCATTTGTACATGTATCATTTTCACTTATGTTAAATTTTGGACATGTATGATTTTGACATGTTTTTGATGTACTGGCATATTTGACTTTCACTTGTTTTAGTTATATATGATGATGATCTTATTAGTATTGACTTGTCAATTTATATATATTAAAAGTGGTTAATGATTTTTGGATGAATATTTATTACATATGATGATTTTAATTTACTGCTTAGGATGCATGTTATCAAATTCAATAAAATTATAGATATTTGACTCACTTGTTTTAATTATAGATAATGATCATGTTACAATAATTATATTTTATTTAATCATATGAGTTAAATAATTAAATTACTTACTTTATAATCATATGAGTTATTTCAGAGGTGTGATATATTTAACTAATTAAATTGAAATAAAACATACTAAATTAATAAATGGAAGAAAAACAAGAAACATTTTCAGAAGCAAAAAGGGAAGAAACAAAGGAATCCAAACTAGGAGAAAACCAGAAGCAATCTTGGAAGCAAAATATGAAGCAAAACCGGAAGAAAATTTGGAAGCAAACCTAGAAGAAAAATTGGAAGCAAATATGGAAGAAAAACTAGAAGAAAACCTGGAAGCAAAATTGGAAGCAAAATTGGAAGCAAAACTGGAAGCAAAATCAGAAGCAAACTTGGATGCAAAACTAGAAGCAAAACTGGAAGCAAAACTGGAAGCAAAATTGGAAGGAAAACTAGAAGCAAAACTAGAAGAAAAACTAAAAGCAAAAACCAAAGCAAACCTAGAAGAACAATTGGAAGCAAACTTGGAAGCAAACTTGGAAGCAAAATTGGAAGCAAATCTAGAGGCAAAATTGGAAGCAAAACTGGACACAAAATTGGAAGCAAAACTACAAGCAAAAGTGGGAGTAGACATGAAAGAAAAACTGGAAGCCAAATTGGGTACCAATTTTGGCACAATTTTTGTCGTTACTTCCTGGCAAGTTACTGTAGGAACTAACATAGGCACTATGATTTTCTGGTGCTAAAATTGGTGCTAAATCCTTCACCAAATTTGGTGGAAAAGTTAGCACAAAATCTGACACCAAGCTAACCATGCCTATTTGCACCAAGTTTAGCGCTAGCCAAATTGTTCAATTCATGTACTCAAAGTACACTAAAATCTGATGCAAAATTCGGTGCTAATTGCATGTTATGTTGTTGTGTACATATATATCAATTATTTGTAAATATGCAATGATGTTAATTTAGAAAAAATAATCATGACTAAATATATTTTCATAATCATACTTGTGTTAGACACATCGATGATGGGATAATAGGACCAAAACTAATATCTATTATATATAAACTATAAGATGTGAAGGCTAAAAAAATAAACTAAAGAAACAATCATAGGGTCAACTAGAAAATCAAGTACAAATAAATCATCAACAAAATTTAAAATATATTATAATCCACCTTTGTAAATTTAATGTCATAGTTAGCTTTAGCAATAGGGATACTGGATGATGGTGTGATGGCCACTTGTTCAATTCTTTTTTAAAAAATATTTATTATTATTTTAAATTTAATAATTATGATACATTAAAAATTTATTCCTAACATAGATGAGGCCATAAAACATACATAGGTAGAATCCAAATGTCATACCACCCTATGAGTCAAGACCCTAAAATATATAATAATTATATTATTGTAATACAACTATTTGAATAAAAAATAGTTCACATGTTAAAATTAAAAGATAACTATAAAATATATATTAAAATACCTCTCCATTGTAACCAAAAAAATCACATGCTAAATATTTAATGATCACAATATTATCTGATATACCACCTTAACTTATTTTTCATGTTATAAGCTCCTTGTACACATATAATGACAACAACTACACTCATGGGATCTCATACCCTCTCTAACTTGTGGATCATGATCTCCTCCAAAGAATAATTGGTAGAAACTATAAAAAATGTGGAATTTCATGTTAGTAGAACTATATTGTCTCATTACATGATCATTTATTGAACCTCAAGACTGGGATTTCTACATGCCATGTTATATGAGGGTGTGTGTGAGGATATCAATTATATAAAGAATATGTTGTTGGCAATATGATGTCAATGAATGATGGAGATTTTTGGTTCATTGATGTCAAAGGGAAATTATAAGGAGGTCAACAAGAAAGATGGTTTGATGTTATAGAGAAAGTCTTGAAAAGTTTTAGAAGTTTTGTCTTCGAGCCTTTGGCTTACCTTATACTGCTTGCAAGAAGAAAGGAAAGAGGTAGAGTGTTTATGCAAAGTTATATATAGTTTCAGACATCAGACCTTAGGCTTACCTTATATTGCTTGCCAAAGAAGGAAGGAGATAGACTATTTGAGCTAAGTTTGATCGGGTTTATGACTTTAGGCTTAAGGATTACACTATACTATAGAAGTTTAGGCTACAGGATTTGTTCATATATTATATCGAATGCCTCAAATAAATGAAGAAAGAATATGTAAAGTAAAAAAGGTGTGAGATTTGAAACTTTGGTTATACCTAATACTGTTCATGCACAAAGAAAAATAAGTTAGTTAACGAGAATTTTGAAAGGTTTTGAGAGTAGGAGGTTAGAGTTAAGGCTTATGCTTTAACATAAATTCAAGTAAGGAATTTAATAGATACCCCAACATTGATACTTGAAAGGAATTGTAGGATCAATCGTCGTCATTAAGGCTTACCCATTAACAAAAAGTTCGGAAAGCAATATGATGAAGAACCTAGATACTGATAGCTGAAAGGATTCAAGGATCACCATTTAGTAGGAAGGCTTATGCACCTTATCAAAGGGTAGGAAAACAATAAGAATGAATTTTGGAGGATGATATGTGAAAGGGTTAAGATTGCTAACACTTGTGAAAGAAGATTTTGGGCATCGCAGGTCAAAAGGATGGCTTACACTTTGTCAAAAGGCAAGTGAGAGGTATGTTGAATGTGTGAACACTGATATCATCATAACTCAAAGGATGTTTTGGATTTTAGAGATCAAAGTGATGGCTTGCAAAAGAAGTGAATAATGGTAGAAGGTAAAGGGTAAGGCCAATGGTCGAAACTCAAAAAGTGTAACATAAGTTGGTGAAATAAATAAAGTATTTTTGTCATTTCATGGAAGCTTGGTGGGTCCCATTGCTGACCAATGTATAAATGTGGGAAGATGACATTGAAAAAGTCTTAAGGAGAATTGAGGGAGAGTATTCTCCTCAAGTTTTTAAGTGAAGATCTACGATCAAGATTTTAAGCAATCACATCCTACAATGGTGTTTTAAAAATTTAGATGGTTGAGCAATAACCATCCAATCATGGCGTGAAGTACAAAATATATAGCCAACATTTAATGAATTGATCCTATCAATGTCTTGGTAGAAAAATGGTGAAACTCCTACTTAGTATATGAAAATGTGGCACATAAAATGTAACTACTCTAGCTACATTTTTGTTGATGGTTGGAAGAAATGGATGGCACCATCAATGCATAGAAAACTATGAATCAAGAAGAAATTGATCATGCATATATGACATTTAATGTAAATAAAATCTAGGACTACAACATGCTAAAGATAAAAAAAATCATTGAACAAGGTTTGGTGGTGCATGGCTGGAGGAGTAGAAGTCTTGACAGTGAAGAAATAGTGTATAAGAGTTGAGTAGATGATGTGTGTTGTAGAATGATGAAGGGTATGTATATGTTGTGAGAAGGAGACACAGACTAAGTTATAGGAAATATCAGATAGTGTGTGAGGATATGAAACAAAAGAGGAGAGGAAATTCTTGCAGAGTAGAGCTGAAATGAGAAGTTGCAGAATAGTTTGTGATAGAGAATTGAATTCATTTGAATCACTTATAATAAGGGATTTTTATCTCCACAATTTCATTGTAAATCAAATTGGTTGGTGCCATTAGAAGACTAATTTGGTGCTCAGATCAGGGAGCGGTGCTTCCTTAGAGCTAGTTCCCTTAAACCAAGAGATTGGTGTCCCTTAGGGTTGGTGCCCTTAAACATTGTAACAAGTGAGATTCTATTGTAAGGCTTGATTAGGATAGTAGCTCCTAGCAACATTTATCACCGTGGTTATTCCCATATTGGGTTTTTCATTCATACCTAATATTATGTGTGTTTTTATTTCTCTACATGATCTTTTAATCTACTTTTATAAGCATTAATTGATGATTTTTTATTTACCTACTAATTCACCACCCCTTCTCAATAGATAGTTGTGTTTCAATGCATATGGTTCCATGGTTTTCTTAATAATTGAAGGAACTATCACATAATGCATATTTTTTATACTAATATTTTCATTTCATATTGGCTTACTAATGATTTTCCACTTTATCCCAAGTAGAGCCTTTACCTCTAACCTAAAACTCTCTTATCTCAAAATAATTGGATATTTCATAACAAAAAAATATAATTAATATTGTCTCAAAAACTAGAGAGGCATTTCATAGTTGTTGCAAGTAGGTTGGTCAAAAACCATCCACCACCTATCCCGAAAATAAAAATATCTCATCTTTTGGAAGCTTGGAAGTATCTAGTGTTTTCATTGATGTCAACACATTGTTGGAAGTTTGGAGTTGTTGGAAGATTTACAGTACAATTAGGGATATTGCTAGAATTGGATATTGTTGGCAGTGTTGGTGTTGTTGAAGAATATTGCACTATGTTGTCTTGATGTCAACCTATAGTATAACTTCATGGTGAGAATTGTTGCAAATGTTATAGATGTGTTGGAGAGGTTTTTTTAGTGTTACTGATGTAGTTGGTTCACTTGGTTTCTAACTGCTTTTGAGAAAATTTTAATTAAAGATTGTATATTGTGACAGAGGTGTGTTCAATTTTGTGCTTTGCATTTCTTCATGGTTGAAGATATGCTTGTGTGTTTTAGATGTGATGATTAGAGTTGTTTAGAGGTGTGATATCGAGAGTTTCAAGTTTTGAATTGTGTGCTAGTGGAAGATGCATTTGACAAAGTTTCAATCAGTAAAGAAGGTTGTTTGGGAGAAATGAAATTGCTCCATATTTCTTCATATTGCGGTTTCTTATCTTGTAGATTTGGAAACATGCTTATGTTATTTTTATATACCCTTTCTTGAAATTTAAGGTGTATAGGTTTTCTTCAAGGTTTATTAGTGAGTTGCATGTTTGTACCAATATGTTTGGTTGCACAAATTAAAAGTGTTCTTCAGTTTTAGGTGGTTGTGTTAGTGGTGTTGAATATTTTGATGATATGGAATAGTCTTTGATGTTGCCAAAATTTTCTATGTAGTCTATGAGATGTTTCTAGACCTGGAGAGGTATGTATTTGGTCACTTGTTAGTGTCAGTGTAGGCTTGGCTGACTTGGTGTGGTAGCATTGATTGAAAACGTTGTTTATTGTTTATGGACGAATAGTGAAGAATGTTAGTCTAGATTTCGGTCCTAGTTAACCCTTGGAATTTTCTATGTTCACTTTTTTAAACTACAAAGGTGCTTAGTGTTGACCTATTTTTTGTTGCACATTTGAGGTGCATATGTTTCATTGAGGTTGACCTAATTAAGATTTTTTAGGTCATGAATGGTATAAATGCAAGGTGAAGCTTGTGTGGGATGTGTGGCAAGTCTGATATGTGAATTTGATCAAGATTGGTGATTTGTGTGGGAGTTTAAATCCTTAAGACTTCTAGATGCAATGAGTAGAAGGTGTCTACATTTCAGTGTGCTTGAAGTTGTTGGATGTAATGAGCTAAAGGTTGTGGATGGAATAAAGAAACAATGGTGGAATTCTCCTCTTTCCTTGAGAGAGTGAATCTCTTTGCAATAGTATTCTTATATTCTTCTTTCTTCTAGATAGTGAGTCCTTTTGGTAGCAAGCCTTTCTTTTTTTTTGGGGCAGTGAGCCTACTTGTATTCAGTGTAAATTCATTTATATGTGACCTTATCCTCTTTTTTTTTTTCCTTTTTTTGTTTTACCACATAAATCTAGTGTTCTTATGTGTTTGGTTGTGTTTGCATTACTAGATCATATGTTTACATTCTTCTAATGCATGATAAGGGTTTAAAGGTAGATTCTTGGGTTTAAATGATGGAATTCAATTAAATGTTTTAAGTAGACAATTGATTCCCCCCCTCTTAGTTGTCCTATGCATCTAACAATTGTTATTAGAGTTATGGTTCCTCAAAAGAAGCTTAGCAACTTGAGGTAGATCTCGATGGAACATAAGAAAGGTGGGAAAACCCCTATATTTGATGGAACAAACTATGCTTACTAGAAAGATTATATGGAGTGCCTTTTGGTTTCTCTTGGATTTGGAGTCTAAAAATCTATTGAAAAAGGATATACCTTACCTAATAATGGTCCAAAATGTGATGATGAGATTGAGGATTATTTAAGCAATGACAAATGAAGGAATACAATCTAGAGCGGTCTTTCTAATTTTGAACTTGGAAAAGTGATAAGTCTAAAATATTCTAAAGATATCTAGATGAATTTGCATAGCATTTATGAAGGAGGTGTTAAGTTCAAATAAGCAAAGATGAAAAACTACAAAGCCAAATTTGAAACCCTAATGATTTCTAAAGATGAAGATATTGCTGCCTACATGCTCAAAGTGGATGAAGTTATCAATACCATAAATGGTCTTTGTGGAAAGTTGAAAGAAGGTGAAGTTGTGAAAAAGGTATTAAGAACTCTTCCTAAATATCATAGCCCTAAAGTTTATGTTATTGATGAAGCTTAGAATTTAGATCAATATTCTACAAATTAGATGTTTGATACTTTAATTTCTTTGGAATTGAGAGATTTTGGTAAAGATGCTACAATTAAGGAAACTTCATTCGAAGTCAAAAAAGTGGAGAAGGATAATGAATCATATATAAAGATTATCTTTATGAGGTGGAAGAAAATTTTGTAAGGATATTGAAAAAGGTCACTAGAAAATACAGAGGTAAGCTACCCTCTAAATGTTTCAATCATAGAAAGATAGGTCATTATGCTTATAAATGTCCAATCGAGGATACCAATGACAAACAAAAGGATCATAAGGGTAAACCTTTCAAGAAGATCTATTATGTTGAAAAAGATAATGGTGTATATTAGATGATGTTGAAGAATCTAAAAATCCTAATGAATATAGTGATGAATGCATGTTCATGGCTTTAAAAGTTGGAACTAATTCTACTAATCCTAAAAGATATGTGAAGGAAACTTCTTCAAAAATATATCAAAAAGTTTAAGGAACAATGGTGACTACTTTTTCATGTAAGAGAGGAGAGGAATTACTAGATAATTGATAGTGGATTCTCAAATCATTTGACAGGTGATAAGAGTAAGTTTGTTCAATCTCAAAAGTTTAATGGTGATCTTGTTAAGTTTGGTGATGATACATATGCTAAGATCTATGGAAAAGTTTCAATTAGTTTTGATGGAAAGCATAAAATAGATGATGTTTTTTATTTCAAGAGTCTCTAGCATAATATTCTAAGTGTAGGAGAAATTTTTAGAAGAGGATATAATCTTGTGATTCAAGATGATGGTTGTGTAATTAGAAAATGAAGCTTTCATTCTTTCGTTATTGTAGGAACAAGGATAGAAGGTAATGTTTATCAACTCAAAGGTGGTGGTTTTAAGTGCTTAATTTTTCAAATCAATGAAAGGTGGCCATGGCATAGAAGAATGGGTCACATCAATTTTGATAGCCTAGTGAAGATCAATTCTATTTATGCTGTGAGATATTTTCCAAGGATTACAAAGCCTATCAATATAACATGGAAAGAATGCTAGTTTGAAAAGAAAAAAAAGAAGAGGTTCAATACTAAAGAACATTCTACCATATGTCCTTTGGAATTGGTACATAAAAACCTATGCAGACCTACCAGAATTAGAAGAACACACATGGTGATAGGTATTTCATGTTATTGATTGATGATTATTCTAGGATGACTTGGGTGACATTTCTCAAAGAAAAATTAGAGACTTTGGATAAGTTTAGAGTATTTAATTCTATGGTTGAAAATTAAATGGATGTGAAAATAAAGTGCATAAGGTCTGAAAGAGGTGGTGAGTTCAACTCCAATGATTTTATAGTTTTTGTGAAGATCATGGGATAAAGAGGCATTCGCCAGCCCCTATGACTCCTCAAGAAAATGGAGTTATAGAAAGGAATAACATGACAATTCAAGAAGTATCTAGGAAAATGATGAACGAAGCAAATCTACAAGATGTCTATTGGAGAGAATAAATTTAGATTGTAGTCTATATTCTCAATAAAGGTCTAGCAATAGTGAATAGTTCAAAGACTCCCTATGAGTCATGGTATGGTAAACCTCCTACTGTGAAATATTTTAGAATGTTTAGAAGAAAATTTAGGAAATTTTGATGCAAGATCTAATGAAGAAATCTTCCTTCAATATTTTACAAGAAGCAAGGCCTACAAGTGTTATAATAAAGATTGAAAAAGACTGTTAAGAGTGCAAGTATCAAACTTGATGAACACATCAAAGTTCATTGTGGATAGAAGGTTTAGAATTTAATAAACCCCATTGCAGTGAAGAAGAAAAATATGAAGAGAAAGAGAAAGAGATGACAGTCAAAGAGGAGGAAGCTCCATAAAAGATCCCTGAAACTCCTAGAAGTATGTGTAGAATAATCATTTTGAAGATAAAATCATTCGAGATAATATTAAAGGTGTGTTGACAAGAAGAAAATTTGTTATGATGGAAGAAAAGGTAAACCTTTGTTTAATTTTAGAAATAGAACCTAAAACACTGGCTAAGGCATGTAAAATGAGAATTGGATCAAAGCTATATAGAAGAAGAGTTGGAACAGATTGAGAAGAATTAAGGCCAACAAATAAGAATGTGATAGGAACAAAATGATTTTTTAGGAACAATTTAAATGAGGATGGAAAATTTGTTAGAAATAAGGCTAGACTTGTGTGTAAGGGCTATTTACAAGTAGAAGGTATAGATTTTAAAGAGAGTTTTTCTCTAGTGGTAAGAATGAAAGCTATTAGGATGTTTTTTGCTTTTGTAGCTCATAAATACTTCAAAGTATATTAGATGGATGTGAAGTCTACATTCTTGAATTGTGAGTTGGAAGAAGAGGTATTTATTGAACAACTAGAAGGTTTTCAATTTTTAGATGAAGCTGATATAGTCTATAGATTGAAGAAAGCATTATATGGACTCAAAAAATCTCCTAGAGCTTGGTATGTAAGATTATATTGGTACTTGCTCTAGTGAGGATTCAGAAAAGGTACTACAAATAATAATATTTACTTCAAGGTTGAGGGAGAAAAAATCCTTATTATGATAGTATATGTTGATGACATAATCTTTAGAGGAAATGAAGGTATGTGCAAGAAGTTTGAAAAAGAGATGCAAAAAGAATTTGAAATGTCAATGTGTGGGGAGATAAATTTATTCCTTGGGCTACAAATCATTCAATTAGAGAAAGGTTATTTATATTCACAATCAAAGTATGTTAAGGAAATTTTGAAGAAGTCTAGAATGGAGGACTCTAAACCGGTATGTAATCCTATGGTTACTAGTTGTAAGTTGAGCAAGAACGATGAATCTCCAAAGGAAGATCAAAGAAAGTCTAGATCAATGATTGGTGGAATGTTATATCTAATTGCACTACTAGATTGGATATCATGCATTCAATTTGTCTTGTTTAAATATTCAAGAAGATCCTAGAGAATCACATGTGGCAACAATAAAGAGGATATTTAGATACTTGAAGGGAACTCTAGGCTATGGTTTGTGGTACCCAAAGAATAATGATTTCTCTTTGAGTGCATACATAGATGCAAATTGGGTAGGTTGTATAGATGATAGAAGAAGTAAAAGTGGTAGTTCTTTATTTCTTGGAAGAAGATTAGTTTGAAGGTTGAGTAAGAAGGAGGATGTAGTGTTATTATCTATTGTTGAGGCAAAGTATATTGTAGAAACATCATGTTGCATACATGTGTAGTGGATGAAGTAAACATTGAAGGATATCAAAGTATCATATGATGAACCTATTTTTATCTTATGTGACAATACAAGTGCCATTAATATCTCAAATAACCCTATAATTCATCCAAAAACAAAGCATATGTCAATCTGGTATCACTTCTTGAGAGAGAAAGTTGCAGAGAATGAGGTGAAATTGGAGTATGTTCCTATAAGAGAGGGGGACCATTGCGTGCAATACCCTAGGTCACAGAGGTTCAAGACACGAGAGGCTACCTTAACTTACCTTAGTTAAGTGTATTGTTTAGGGTTATGAGGATGAGAATGATGAGCATTTTGAGGTCCTACAATCACTCTACAATCTTGAGTTGCAAGATGGGGCTAGGCGAGTTATTTTTTAGGTCTAGCTCTGTGCCTTCGGGAGCTTTCTTCCTGAGGATGTCAACGCAGACTCTAGATCACAATGTGGCGCACTGGCATCTCGAAAGTGTAATGTAGTCCATACGGTTAGAAAACAACTAAGACAAGGTTGAACACACCAAAATGACTAACAACCTAGCTCTTTAACTAAAAGGCTAAAATGATACCACTAAATAAATAAAGTAGTCTCTAATATTATAAAGTAAATAAGCAAGAGTGATGAAAATGAGGAGAATCTCACTAATGAACTCGTTCACCAACTAATTCTCTGAGAGCTCACAAACATACACACAGTAAGAGGAAAAATGTTGGATGGCTATATAGGGGCCTGCCTCAGTTAGACCCTCATATAGGTGTTTCCACCTCCACGGACAACCAAAAGAATGAGATAAACAAATAATAATGTAAAGAAAGCACAAGCACTACAAAACAGTACTATGCTACTCAGCCATATGATAGAGGAAAGGAGAGGGAAGCTTACAACCTCCACCGAGAGCACTCAAGGCTACTTGGGGGAGAAATGAGATGAACTCAAGCCTTTGCTATGAATGGCATGGTCCCAAACATTCTCTACCGAGTTGATGGAGTGATATGTTGCAATGGAGTGCTTGGAATGATTGGAAGTGAGTAAAAATGAGCTTGTGAGAGTGAGAGTATGGAAGATTAGTCTGTTCAAGAGTTCAAGTGAAGTTGTGAAGAGTTGAAATGCAAGTTAAAGGAGTGAATATGAAGGAATGTGGAAGAAAACAATCATATTAAGATTAGTTGGCCAAAGGAGGCGTTACAAATTCACTACCAATGGGAAGAGTAATTCCTTTGCTGGCTCAACTGTAGGAATTTGCCAGGGATGTAAGCACATTGCATGGACGTTTGTGTGCCATGCGGCATCCCTGATAGAAGCACCTCCACCAACACACAAAATAGGCACCACGTGGACCACCAACAACAAGCTTAAGTAAAATTAAACCTCTAACTTTTGTTTTCTAGGGTGGAAAAGGGAAAAAAGGGGAATTGCACCTAGGGTGTAAATTCGCTCATACAATTCCTACTAAGGATCAAGTTGTAAATTTTTTATAAAGTCTATTCCTAAAGATAGTTTTGAGTATCTCAAGTAGAAGATAGGGATTATTTCCCCTCCTTTAAATTAGATGCATAAGTGTGTGCATATTTCTAGGTGAGCATTCAAGATACATTCTTGGTCCTAGATTGATGTTGAAGGATACCTCTTAGGGGGAGTATGTAGTGGTATTGTTAGTTGGTGTAGTTAGTTGGATCAGATATTATGTCCCTAAGGGGGAGAGTTCAAACACATGGGAGGAGTGGAGAGAGTATTTTCTTGCTAGTGTTATCTAAGGAAAAGTGTGCAAGTGTTGTTAAAGGAGGAGAGCATAAAAGAAAAATTTCCATGCAGGTGTTGTCCCTTTGAGGAAGAAAAAATATAGATGGAGAGTGCAGTAAGAAGAAGTGAAGCATATGTGTTGAATAATCTATAATATGTAGGAAAGAGAGATTTGGTTGACTTTATGGCCCTTTTCAATTGATGTCAAAGGGGGAGAAAATTGATTGAAAAACCATAGTGCAAGAGAGTATTGTGTAGGAAAATATATGGTCTAAAATACACAGGAGGAGAGAGTGTTCATGAGAGAATGATGAAATCCTCAAGTAGGGGGAGAATAATTCTATGGAGTAGAGGTTAAAAGGGGAGTGTAAAGATTAAGGGATGCCAATCAAGAGAAGTACTACTTATTTCAGAGTTGTTGATGGTTTTTGAGAGTTGGTGTTGCCATCAATGAAAAAGAGGGAGATTTTTGGAAGCTTAGAAGTTTATAGTGTTGTCACTGATGTCAACACATTGTTCAAATTTTGGAGTTGTTGGAAGATTGAGCTAGTATAGTTGGGGAGATTGTTAGCATTGGAGATTATTGGTAGTGTTGGTGTTGTTGAAGAGTATTGCACTATGTTATCTTGATGTCAACCTTTAGTGTAGGAGCATTATGAGAAGAGTTGTAGATGTTGTAAGTGTGTTGAAGATGTATTTATAGTGTTGTTGACGCAGTTGGTTCACTTGGTTTCTAATTTTTTTTTAGAAACTTTGAATAAAATAGTGTATAGTGTTACACAGGTGTGTTCAGTGTTGTGCTCCACATTTCTTCATGATTGAAGATATTATTTTGTAGTTTGGACATGATGATTATAGGTGTTCAAAGGTGTGATATTTAGAGTGCCAATTTTTAGATCATGCTATAATGAAAGATATGTTTAAAAATGTCTTTTTTCTATAAAGAAGGTTGTCTGGGAGAAATGAGATTTCTTTGTATTTCTCCTTTAGTTTTCTTTTCTTGTCGATTTGGGAACATCCTTATATTGTTTGTATCTACATTCTCTTCAATTTTTAGGTGTTGAGGTGTTCCACAAGGTTGGTTAGTGAGTTGTATGTCTATGCCAATATGTTTAGTTGCACAAAATGACAACGTTCTTTAGTTTTAGGTGGTTACATCAATGGTGTTAAATATTCTATTGATGTGGAATATTCCTATATGTGTGGATATTGTCTATGTGGTCTATGAGATACCTCTAGACTTGGAGAGGTGTGTACATATGGTGACTTGTTAGTGTTAGTGTAGGTTTGGCTAACCTGGCATACTAATTCTAATTGTAGAGGTTGTCTATTATTTTTGAAAGCATGAAAAATGTGTCAATGTCAATTTGGGTCCTAGTTAACCCTCGATGTGGGATGTCTTCTCTCCTTTCCACCACAAAGGTGTTTAGTGTTTACCATTTTTTGGTGTTGCACATTTGAGGTGCATATGTTTCGTTGAGGCTGACCTAATTGAGATTGTTTAGGTTTCAGATGGTATAAATGCCAGGTGAATCTTGTGTGGGATGTGTGGCAAGTGTCAGATACAAATGTGATCAAGAGTGGTGATTTGTGTGTGAGCTTAAATGCTTAAGAATTATGGATATAGAGAGTAGAAGGTTTCTACATTTTGTGTGCTTTAAGTTGTTGGAAGCAATGAGTCAAATATTGCAAAATGGCATAAATTTACAATGGTGTCTATATTTAGTGAGTCCTTTTGGCAGTTGGCATTTCTTCTTTTTCTGGGCAGTGAACCCTTGGTAGTCAGCCTACATGTATTCAATGTTGCAATTCATATATATGTGAGCTAATTCTCACAATGGGTTTTCCCTTGTTGGGTTTTCCACATAAATTTAATTTTCTTATGTGTTTGGTTGTGTTTACATTACTATTTCAGAATTTTAGATTTTTCTCATGCATGATAAGGGTTTAAAGGTTGATAAGGGTTTGAATGATATTGAGGGATTGAATGTTATAAGTATGCAAATAACTCACCCCCCTCTTAGTTGTGCTATGCATATAATTTTTCAATAGATAGGGAATTTCTTCAATGTCATGATAATGTGTGTATTAGTTTTAGGTCAGTCAAAAAATCATAATTTTATCCTTTTCTTATATGCTTTTATTTTACCTCATTATATTAAAACTTTTTCACATAAAATTTATGATGTCCATCTCCATGAGTTTTCATTGACAAATTTGACCCATCACTAAGTCAACTTTCTTCATCATTGATTCTAATTATGAAGAAATTGATGCATATTGAGGACTTAATAGCAAATCATTTACTGCCAAGACTAATTCTATCATTTGAATTTTATTTTTTTTAATTATTACCCTAATAATACATCTTTGCTTCTCTAGGCTTTGTTGGAATTATTATAGGATATTTAAGTGATGGAAGGTTCTCTTTAGATAATTATTTTTCTAATTTTATTTTTTGATTAGGGTTTAGAGGACTTAGTAAAAAATATAAATAATATAAAAATATAAACAAGATTCAAGATTGAAAAAGATACATCTTGAGCATCTACCTCACTTATGACATGACATTGAAAGAAAGAAAAATTAAAAGCATGGTAGTACATTGAGATATTGAAAATTTGATCACATTTTGCCTCCTCTATAGCAATAGGTCACAATATAAGAAAAAATGTTTTGGGATTTCACTATTAACATGGGGCATATCTTTGCTTAATTAAACACATAGTATGAGCATGCCATCACATTTTGTAGTATATGTATGTCATATAAAATTATTATACTATATAATATGTGAACATTATGTATTGGAATTTACTAAGCCATAACACACATGCATATAAAATTTAACATCATCACATTATTTTTATTTTTCTAATTTTTATTTTTTTTTACCAACAATTTATTGTACTCACTCCATTAGATGAAACTACATTAATAAGTTGAAATGAATAACTATCAATGTTAATAAGGCCCCATAAAGATTTGATGGTGGAGTTACATCCCTTGTAAGCCAAAATGTGACTACCATTTAGGAAATAGAAGGGTGACAATGTGAAGATGACCTATACCATGATTAGTACAAAAAAATGAATAATTTGTCATAGTCCATGATAAATAATTGAAATAAAATTATAAATTTTCACTTATTGCAAACTAAGAATATCTAAGCATAAAAAAATGGTTGAGTATCTAGCACAAAATATTTTCTTATGAATTCTATCAAATATCAAACATTTTAGGAGATAAAATCCATTAGCAAGACCCAAGTGTCATATCCTCACCATCAAAATTATCAAAAGTATCATAATTGTTTTAAAATAATTTATTCTCTAGAGAGGCATACAAACTATGGATTTGAACTATTTGTGTATTATGCCTTATTTTATCTAGAATGTACCCACCTTCATCCATAGCATAGATGGACTATAAAAATAATGTTGAACCATTGAGGATAAAGAAATTGAAGAATAACAATAAAATATATTTAAGAAGATAACACAATCATTAGAAGGAATATTTTAATGAACTTAGCATTATTTTCCTGATTTTATAACTTATAATGTGAGGGAACAATAATTTTCCTTGTGTTTAGAGGTTTTGAAATAATATTGAACCTTGATTTTTAAGTGACCAACCACCATTTCTAGTTGGGGTTTTGAGAGGCACACAACCATTTCTATAATTTTGATTATTTTTATGACTCACGACTATTTACTATCCCTTTTCTTTACTAGGAGACCGACATCATTAAAATAATATGAAGTGGGCTATTTATCAGAAATAATGAGGGAACAATTTATAATTTTATGATAAAAAAGATAAATACCTGAAGTAGATATTAGACAAGATTATATATAGAACACATTATGTGTCTTATTTGTCCAATCTAAAGACCAATAGTCTCATTTAGGTTTTTATAAATATCAATTTCATCACAAATACATTTTTAGAAATAAGCTAAATAAAACTTATCCAATTCAACATAAACGATATTATCTAGAAAGATTGCTATTCTAGGAAAGAAATTTTAGCATGGGAAAGGCAATCTAAGAAACTCCATTGAAGTAGAGACATGAAGAGTTATCTCCTCAACAATTATCAAGTCTCAAGTTTAGGGTGTGAAAAGAAGTTTAGACACATGGAAAAAATAAGGGCCATGTGGTTAGCCTCCACATGGTTGGCTTCAACAAGGAAAAAATAGAAAAACCTATTTTTGAGGTTTTAGGAAATATCAAGGTAAGCCCTATATAGAACCAAGCCTTTGCCATTTGTTCATTAAACATACTTTCAAGGGGAACCCACCCAACAAAAGAACTAATAAAGGTAAAGTTTCCAAACCGTCAACAAGAGTATCAAATTTTGGAAACAAACTTCTTGGATTGTTTTGGTAGTAGAACAATCCTCATGCACCTTGAAAAATTCAATAGTAATAGTGACTAATGACTCATATATTAATGAAATTTGATGTCATTCAAAATGCAATAGTAACCTCTACATGCAGAATGTATAAAAAAGACACTATAATCAATGTAAAAAGATCCAAGCTTTGACTATAAAACAATATGACATGTGAAAAGCACAAAAAAATCAAGACCTAAACCCTAACAAAACTCTTTGTTTTACTCAACTTAGTCCATAATTTTTTTGTAAAGTATATATTTAGAAAATTAACATGTCCTAATGTCTTCATGGTCAACTAAGACATATATAATCAAAAACGAAAAATCAATAATTTATTTTGTTGAGAAAGACTATTTTATTTAACATATTAATATGGATAAACTTTTAATTAAAAATTTAAAAATTATGTATATATATGTAATAAAAAATTATAGAGTAAAATAGAGCAACTCTTATATAATCAAAATGACTAAAATATTTTGTAGACTTAAAAAAAATAGATCATTTGTAGTATTATAAAATAATAAAAAAATTGGTTCATTTTATTTCCAACATATCGATTTAATAATGACTTACATTAGCGATTTTAAAAGGGACATATTAAATTGGTTACGAATGTTTGCAAAATATATTGGTAATATCATAACATTTAGGGTGGGCGATAGTTGGTCCACATTCAAATCAATGATCTTAACTGCCATTCGTTCCTCGCAAACCCTGTTTATCCATATTTTAATATACGATAATTTCAACATTGTGCATAATTACCTCATTTAATTTTTTAATATTTTATTGGATGAGGATAAACTAAAAGAAAATAAATTAATTTTCTGCTATTTCAAAATTGAGAGAATCTTTATCCTTTATTTCAATTTATTTTATTTTTGAATAGTAATAACATTTTAAGATGTTTATTTTTGAATAATAATAATATTTTAATACGTTTATTATATATTTGTACTAAATTTTTAATTTAACTATAATAATTTATTATTTCAAAACTAATTATTATACCTATTCAATAAATGTTTAAATTTAAAATTAACTATTATAAAATATTGTAAGTACTAATATAAGGGTGTCATGACACCTTACACCCTAAATTTCATCAAAGAAGATATTGGAATGTCTGTACCATAAATTTAGAAAAGTATTCAAAGTCTTGTACTTTCTAATAACTTGTGCTACTAATAAAATAGATAAATCTATACTTCATCTCGATGTTTTATTGGTTGTGTATTGATAGCTCTAGTGGGAGTTGTTATGGTTAGATAGTTTATTTCCTAATATCTCTATCTTGGAAGTGATTATCCAAGCCCTACAATGCACCCATGGCATTGATGTCATGCATACACCAATACTTTAGTTCAGTATTCCTCATCACCTTTGTGTAGAGATAGACTCTATTTTAGCACCAAATCACTATAGCAACCTTGCCAACTACAATGCTCATGGAAAAATGAAAAAATGTTGTTGGATAACTTGCACTTAAATCTATAATCTACCCAATTCAAATAACTCACACTTTAATTAGTAATTTAAAATAATTAAGAAATAGTCTCATTGATTCTTTATGCATGTGTAATCTCCACTACAACACTATTTATATATTCACTACCTGCACATTCCTTCCATGTTTTTTTTTTTGATTAATTGAAAATGGATGGAGAAGAAAAAAGTTCCAACTAATAGATGTGTTGGGAATCATGGGAGAGGCATTTAAAATAATTAATAAATAGGGTATTCTTAAATGTATAATTATAGATTCATGGGTTAATAAGTAGAAGATAAAATGTTAATGAAAAATAATAACATTTTATATCATTACTTGTATTATGGATTAATAACTTAAGAAAATTACTTTCATCATGATTTTCATTTGTAAAATCTATTGGATGTTTATAAATATCCTTGATCAACGACTATTATTCCTTGACATTTTCATCTTTATAGCTTTAGATTCTCTTACAAAGAATTCAATCATCAACCTCCACTCTCTTAGTTTCTTGTAAGGTTTTGGAAACTACTATTATAGGTGTCTTAACTAGACAAACTAACCCTTATTCTCCTCAAATTCTCTTTAATTCATGTGTGTTTCCACTATCATGGATATAGGACATTTTTTGAAGAGTTTGAACTAAATCCGTTCTTCTTGATGGTGCACAATAAGGTTCTTGAATGTTTCCAATATTCATAGTTGGTATTCAATTGGTATTCTACCACAAGGTCTTTATGCAACACTCTGACATCTCCTAGTATATTTCTGTCTCATTACACTTCCATTATCAAATCTCTTAGATCACTACAACTATGTATTTTCCCTCATGGATTGCCATAAATTTTAATGATTTCACTCTCTTGTTTAGCTCTACCCCATGGTTCATGTTATCTATGTTGAGATTATTATGTATGGAAATATTAATAGATCCCTTGTAATAGGTCAACATACCTACAACATAACCACAATTTTATATTTCCATGAGACTATTATAACAAAACAATATTTTGTAAGCTCTACTCATTGTGAAATTTTTTCTATGGGTCCTTCACAACCTTTATAGGCACCCTCTTATTGGATTTTAATTTACTTGATATAGAAGTTGAATCTAATGTTAGGATTATTATCATGTCTTAGTCATAAACTCTTGCAACCGTGATAAATTAAAAAGAGAATATGTCAAGGTTTATTCCACTATTAAGATTATATTCATGTCTTAGTCATAAAATATTACTCTGACAATAGATTAAAAAGTGAATGTGTAGAGGTTTATTCTATTGTTAGAATTTCCATGTCCTTTATCATATTGATGAATATTGTCATAACAAACTATCATAGTGTGTCTTTCAACAATGTAAAATTTATTGTTTCAAAATTTGGATAGTAACTACATCACAATGTATAATTTTCAAACTAGAAGAAGTCATACACTCTTGACAAGCCTTATAATTTATCGATATCCCTATTAAACTATTGGCTGCCCTTTAAAAACTATTAATTCATACTTTCTAATTTGTATATTGTCTTCATTATGCTAGGGTTATAATTATTGAATTTCTTCTTGTTGTATCCTTATTTTCCTAAACCAAAACCTTAGTCATACAATATTACCTACACGTAGGTAGGATTAATTATATATGGGAATTTATATAGATTTATTTCATCCTATCATGGAATATCCTATAAACTATGTACTCTTCATGATGGACTCTTGATCATCATTTGGATAAGGAAATATTTATGCTCTTTATTGTTTCATGTATAATGATGCAAGAGCATTCATGGTTGTTACATTATTACATCAACCCAAAGGATTTAATTATTTTGATTTGGTTATTTTGAATAATTTTTTGAGAAATAAATAGATGAAATTGGACCAAAATCATATTTTTAAATAATTGGCTTAATTTATTTTATGAATTTTATTGTCAAGGATAGTATTGGAATGCATTTTAATGTTTGAAATGGAATAAAGGAAAATTGGGGCATGGTATTATTAGGAGTTGGGAAATTTGAATTTATAATTAATGTGGCATGATGCTATAGGCATGATTTGGATGCCCGAGAGAAGTTTGACTGCCAATTTGAATTTGCAATTCAAATTGGAGACATGGATGAATAATTAAGTTGGTTAGTAGTGATATGTCTATTTTGGAATGGAATAAACATGCATTGGAGAGCTAAAAATTTGTAATTTAATGAAATTTAATTGATTTGTGGGTTGGGGATATGGAAAGGGAGAATTTCAAATTGCCTAAAGATAGTGGTGGCAAAAAGAGGGAATTTTGAAAATGTTGTTCGAATCATAATTACTAGAATTTGGAGTTGTTGGAGTGGGGGTGTAGCTTTCCTAGGGAAGGATTGTAGAGATGAATGTGGTAGCTTGGAGGTTTTGAACAAAAAAAATTGAATTTTCAAAAATTTTGGGAAATGTGTCATTGATTTTTCTAGAAGGAAGTTGCAGGTGAAGTAGAAGGAAAATGGACGAGAGTTGACTTGTGAATATTTTTTTTCATCATCTTAGAGGACTAAATGTGTTTTCATTTCAATTTGGTTGCAATTTCACATGTTGGAGTAGACTAAGTAATGGAATTCTCATATGTGTGTTGTTGAATTCACAAAATTATCAAAGAGTATCATAATTGTTTTAAAATAATTTATTCTCAAGAGAGCCATACAAACTATGGATTTGAAATGAATAACTATCAATGTTAATAAGGCCCCATAAAGATTTGATGGTGGAGTTACATCCCTTGTAAGCCAAAATGTGACTACCATTTAGGAAATAGAAGGGTGACAATGTGAAGATGACCTATACCATGATTAGTACAAAAAAATGAATAATTTGTCATAGTCCATGATAAATAATTGAAATAAAATTATAAATTTTCACTTATTGCAAACTAAGAATATCTAAGCATAAAAAAATGGTTGAGTATCTAGCACAAAATATTTTCTTATGAATTCTATCAAATATCAAACATTTTAGGAGATAAAATCCATTAGCAAGACCCAAGTGTCATATCCTCACCATCAAAATTATCAAAAGTATCATAATTGTTTTAAAATAATTTATTCTCTAGAGAGGCATACAAACTATGGATTTGAACTATTTGTGTATTATGCCTTATTTTATCTAGAATGTACCCACCTTCATCCATAGCATAGATGGACTATAAAAATAATGTTGAACCATTGAGGATAAAGAAATTGAAGAATAACAATAAAATATATTTAAGAAGATAACACAATCATTAGAAGGAATATTTTAATGAACTTAGCATTATTTTCCTGATTTTATAACTTATAATGTGAGGGAACAATAATTTTCCTTGTGTTTAGAGGTTTTGAAATAATATTGAACCTTGATTTTTAAGTGACCAACCACCATTTCTAGTTGGGGTTTTGAGAGGCACACAACCATTTCTATAATTTTGATTATTTTTATGACTCACGACTATTTACTATCCCTTTTCTTTACTAGGAGACCGACATCATTAAAATAATATGAAGTGGGCTATTTATCAGAAATAATGAGGGAACAATTTATAATTTTATGATAAAAAAGATAAATACCTGAAGTAGATATTAGACAAGATTATATATAGAACACATTATGTGTCTTATTTGTCCAATCTAAAGACCAATAGTCTCATTTAGGTTTTTATAAATATCAATTTCATCACAAATACATTTTTAGAAATAAGCTAAATAAAACTTATCCAATTCAACATAAACGATATTATCTAGAAAGATTGCTATTCTAGGAAAGAAATTTTAGCATGGGAAAGGCAATCTAAGAAACTCCATTGAAGTAGAGACATGAAGAGTTATCTCCTCAACAATTATCAAGTCTCAAGTTTAGGGTGTGAAAAGAAGTTTAGACACATGGAAAAAATAAGGGCCATGTGGTTAGCCTCCACATGGTTGGCTTCAACAAGGAAAAAATAGAAAAACCTATTTTTGAGGTTTTAGGAAATATCAAGGTAAGCCCTATATAGAACCAAGCCTTTGCCATTTGTTCATTAAACATACTTTCAAGGGGAACCCACCCAACAAAAGAACTAATAAAGGTAAAGTTTCCAAACCGTCAACAAGAGTATCAAATTTTGGAAACAAACTTCTTGGATTGTTTTGGTAGTAGAACAATCCTCATGCACCTTGAAAAATTCAATAGTAATAGTGACTAATGACTCATATATTAATGAAATTTGATGTCATTCAAAATGCAATAGTAACCTCTACATGCAGAATGTATAAAAAAGACACTATAATCAATGTAAAAAGATCCAAGCTTTGACTATAAAACAATATGACATGTGAAAAGCACAAAAAAATCAAGACCTAAACCCTAACAAAACTCTTTGTTTTACTCAACTTAGTCCATAATTTTTTTGTAAAGTATATATTTAGAAAATTAACATGTCCTAATGTCTTCATGGTCAACTAAGACATATATAATCAAAAACGAAAAATCAATAATTTATTTTGTTGAGAAAGACTATTTTATTTAACATATTAATATGGATAAACTTTTAATTAAAAATTTAAAAATTATGTATATATATGTAATAAAAAATTATAGAGTAAAATAGAGCAACTCTTATATAATCAAAATGACTAAAATATTTTGTAGACTTAAAAAAAATAGATCATTTGTAGTATTATAAAATAATAAAAAAATTGGTTCATTTTATTTCCAACATATCGATTTAATAATGACTTACATTAGCGATTTTAAAAGGGACATATTAAATTGGTTACGAATGTTTGCAAAATATATTGGTAATATCATAACATTTAGGGTGGGCGATAGTTGGTCCACATTCAAATCAATGATCTTAACTGCCATTCGTTCCTCGCAAACCCTGTTTATCCATATTTTAATATACGATAATTTCAACATTGTGCATAATTACCTCATTTAATTTTTTAATATTTTATTGGATGAGGATAAACTAAAAGAAAATAAATTAATTTTCTGCTATTTCAAAATTGAGAGAATCTTTATCCTTTATTTCAATTTATTTTATTTTTGAATAGTAATAACATTTTAAGATGTTTATTTTTGAATAATAATAATATTTTAATACGTTTATTATATATTTGTACTAAATTTTTAATTTAACTATAATAATTTATTATTTCAAAACTAATTATTATACCTATTCAATAAATGTTTAAATTTAAAATTAACTATTATAAAATATTGTAAGTACTAATATAAGGGTGTCATGACACCTTACACCCTAAATTTCATCAAAGAAGATATTGGAATGTCTGTACCATAAATTTAGAAAAGTATTCAAAGTCTTGTACTTTCTAATAACTTGTGCTACTAATAAAATAGATAAATCTATACTTCATCTCGATGTTTTATTGGTTGTGTATTGATAGCTCTAGTGGGAGTTGTTATGGTTAGATAGTTTATTTCCTAATATCTCTATCTTGGAAGTGGTTATCCAACCCCTACAATGCACCCATGGCATTGATGCCATGCATACACCAATACTTTAGTTCACTATTCCTCATCACCTTTGTGTAGAGATAGACTCCATGTTACCACCAAATCACTATAGCATCCTTGCCAACTACATTGCTCATGGAAAAATGAAAAAATGTTGTTGGATAACTTGCACTTAAATCTATAATCTACCAAATTCAAATAACTCACACTTTAACTAGTAATTTAAAAGAATTAAGAAATAGTCTCATTGATTCTTTATGCATGTGTAATCTCCACTACAACACTGTTTATATATTCACTACCTACACATAACTTCCATGTTTTGTTTTTTGATTAATTGAAAATGGATGGAGAAGAAAAAAGGTATAGCTAATGGATGTGTTGGGAATCATGGGAAAGGCACTTAAAATAAATAATAAGTAGGGTATTCTTAAATTTATAATTATAGATCCATGGGTTAATAAGTAGAAGATAAACGTCAATGAAAAATAATAATATTTTATATCATTACATCTATTATGGATTAATAACTTAAGAAAATTACTTTCATCATGATTTTCATTTGTAAAATCTGTGGATGTTTATAAATATCCTTGATCAATGACTATTGTTTATGACATTTCCATCTTCATATCTTTAGATTCTCTCTTACAAAAGAATTCAATCATCGCCTCACTCTCCTAGTTTCTTGTAGGTTTGGAAACTACTAGCTATAGGTGTCTAACTGACAAACTAGCATATTCTCCTCAAATGCTCTTTAATTCCTCTGTGTTTCCACTATCATGGATATAAGACATATTTTCATGAGTTTGAACTAAATTAGGTCTTCTTGAGGGTGCATGATAAGGCTCTTGAATGTTTACAATCTTCATAGTTGTTATTCAATCGGTGTTCTACCACAAGGCCTTTATGCAACACTCTAACATCTACTAGTATGTTTTTTTCTCATTACACTTACATTATCAAATCTCTTATCACTATAACTATTTATTGTCCCCTCATGGATTTCCATATATTTTAATGATTACAGTCTCTTTTGTAGGTCTAGCCATTTTAAATGGTTACAAAAATATACATGATATTCATGGTTCATGTTATATATGTTGATATTATTATGTATGGAACTATTAATAGGTCCCTTATAATAGGTCAACATGTACCTACAACATAACCACAATTTAGTATTTCCACGAGACTATTATAACACAACAATATTTTGTAAGCTCTAATCATTGGGAATTTTTTTTTATGGGTCCTTCACAACCTCTATAGGCTACCTCTTAATGGAATTTAATTTACTTGATATAAAAGTTGATTATAATGTTAGGATTATCATAATTTCTTAAACATAAACTCTTACAACCATGATAGATTAAAAAGTGAATATGTGGAGGTTTATGCCACTACTAAGATTATCATCATGTCTTAATCACAAAATCTTACTCTCACAATAGATTAAAAAGTGAATATGTAGAGGTTTATTCCATTGCTAGAATTTTCATGTCCTCTATCATATTGATGAATATTGTCATAACAAACTATCATAGTGTGTCCTTCAACAATGTATAATTTATTTTTTCAAAATTCGGATAGTAACTACATCACAATGTATGTTTTTCAAACTAGAAGAGTTCATACACTCTTGACAAGCCTTATAATTTGTTTATATCCGTATTAAAATATTGACTACCCTTTAAAATATATCAATTCATAGTCTTCATTATGCTAGGGTTATAATTATTGAATTTCTTCTTGTTGTATCTTTATTTTCCTAAACCAAAACCTTACTCATACAATATTACCTACATTCAGGTAGGATCAATCATATATGGGAATTTATATAGAGTTATTTCATCCTATCATGGACTCTCCTATAAACTATGTACTCTTCATTATAGACTCTTGATCATCATTTGGATAAGGAAATATTTATTCTCTTTATTGTTTCATGTATAATGATGCACGAGCATATGTGGTTGTTTATCAACCAAAAGGATTTAATTGTTTTGATGTGGTTAGTTTGAATCATTTTTTGAGAAATAAATAGATGAAATTGGACCAAAATCATATTTTTAAATAATTGGCTTAATTTATTTTGTGAATTTTAGTGTTGGAGATAGTGTTTGAATGCATTTTAATGTTTGAAATGGAAAAAATGAAACTTGGGGCATGGGATTATTAGGAGTTGGTAAATTTGAATTTATAATAATCTTACATGATGCTATAGGAATGATTTGGATGCCTGAGAAGAGTTCAACGACCAATTTAAATTTGCAATTGAAATTGGAGACATGGAGGAATAATTAAGTTGGTTAGTGGTGATGTGTCTAGCTAGGAATGGAATAAACATGCATTGGAGAGTTAGATTTTTTTAATTTGATGAAACATAATTGATTTTATTGGGTTGGGGATATGGAAGGAAAATTTCAAATTGCCTAAGATAGTGGTGGCAGCAAGAGGGAATTTTTGAAAATGTTTTGGAATCATAGTTACTATGCTTAGTACCCCTCCATTCTCACTTAGGATGTGTAGGTAGTCTGACTAAGGAATCAAAAAAGGAAGATGGGACAAGAGCTTCTAATGGTATTTTATATGTTGTGATTGAATTAATTAAATAAGGGTAATATTGTTTATTAAAATGTTAGATTAAATTGTATTTAAATATTTAAATGTTTTATTTATTTTTAAAAAAGTCATGTATTTTATTAAATGTTAATTAAATATTAAATTGTGTTTTATTATTTTAATTAATTATCTTGTTGAGGATAATTGTTAGAATAAAGTATTTAAATTAATTAGATAATGTGTTATGCAAGTAAAGATGTAAAAAAACGGAAATTAAAACAAAAAATAAAAATAAAAAGAATGAAAAAGTCGTGAGAACAAATGAGAACTCAGATCTGACTGAAAAACTTGCTTTTTAAAATATAACTTCTTTTATTATGATTTTTGAGAGCTTTTGGAAGGGAGGAGCAATATCTTTTATTTAATCATGAATTTTTTTGTAAGTTGGGACACACTGAGGTTTTATGGAGACAGAGTTGCACAAGGTTTCAGAATAAAGGATTGGATTTGAATTCGGACACGAAATTCTGGAGAGACAGATTCAAGCAGGAACTGGAAGCTCGTTGTAGAGGTCATCAGAATCAAACAAGCATCATCAGATTTTCGAATAAACGCAGGACACCAGGTTCCATATGTCTTTCTCTGGTTTTCTCCTTCAGCTTTTTGTTTCAGAGAAAAATAAAACTAATTAGATATGGCTTGTGTGAGAAAAGAAAAAACTTTGTTTGTATAGAAACTTACTGAAAAAGAGATCAAACTAGTTTTCTAAAAAGTTATTGGTTGTTTCACCTTGTCAAACAAAATATTACATCCTCTGGAATGCCCAAATTTATCTGTTTGAAAAGAAAATTGGTTTCTCTTTTCTTAAAATCAAATGTATTTGAAATTCATATCCTCCTATTTGTTCATAGTTATTTTTACTTAAAACTTCCTTACCAGTTTTTCCTTCTAGATCAATATGTGTGAATAAATAATATATATATATATATATATACATATAATTTTATATATATACTCTGTCAGTTTATGTTTTTTTAATATTATTGGAAAACTGTATTTTCCTTATTTTTAATTTATTCTGAACTGTCGTCGGAATCCGTGCCTATCAAGGACGGACTGATATATTTTAATAAAGAATGAAATTTATAAAAATATAAATAAAATCAAATAAAACAAAAAAAATAAAATTATATATAAGTTTGGGGAGGGACGGCATTGGCCGAACCCCTTCCCCAAATTCCGTACTGCGGCGGGCGCGCGCGGAGTGGATCGCCGCATCGCTAGCCTTGAAGATCATTGCATCTAGCCTGATCGCCAGGTACGCGAAATTCCCGTGGACCGCCAGGCGCTAGCCCCGCAGGGATCGCCGCGGCAGTCCTTGCAAGGACCTACATGGCGCTTATTAAATTCTATTTTGTTTAAATTTTAATTTTATTTAATTTAAATTTTATTTAATTTAAATCTAATTTAATTTAAATATTATTTAATTTAAATCTAATTTAATTTAAATATTATTTAATTTAAATTTAATCTAATTTAAATTTATTTAATTTATTTTTATTCTTGTATTTATGTAGTTTAATAATATATATATAGGTTTCATCATTTATTCGTAATTCGGAAATTTTTAAATATAAATTAATAATTTTTACAGTATATACATATATATGTATATGTTGTTTTTGTAAGATATTTTATCAATTTGATAATAGGTTATACATGTATAAATTTTGAATATGTGTTTTATTTTATATGTATATACAGAAGTTTTGATATATTGTGATAGTGGTTTTATTATGATAGTTTTAAGAAATTTGCAATATATAGTGTAATTGTAAAAAGTGGAGATAAATTGGCTGCTTGTAATTAAATTGAATTTTCTCGAGTATTGATGTTTAATTTGTGAAATTAAGTGAACTTTATTTAGAAAGCAACATAGTAAATTGTGTTGGAGTATTGTTGAATTCTCATTTTGAATGACCCTTGAAATGTTTTCATACATTAATAATCAATTTGTATATTGAAATGTTTTGATATCGTTGAATGTTTAAGTTTGACTAGTGATAAGGTTTCGATATCTATTGTAAGTGCCTATACTAACTATTTGTTTGTTAACCAAGAATGATGTGAAATCACTACTTTCGTTCACAGTGGATAGCTATAATAAATATAAGTATATGTTTTATCGTGAGCTATCTAGCTAAAAGGGAATGTTGTTATGCCTTGTGACCTTTCTTGTGCAAGTATGAATAAATATTTGAGTAGGCTATTTTTATTTTATTTTTGCAAGAATATACTTATCTAGTTCGTCAGTCTTCGGCTTCACCTAAGTGGGTGGCAGCCGCCTAAGAAACTGTCTGGGGTGATGGACCCTAGAAAGGGTTGCACACCCACTCCTCTAGTATGTAATTTTGTATGGGTCACATAATGCTTATGTATAGAGGATTGAGGTTAGTGTGTATTGTGGCGTTGCGTACTTTTGTGTTGAGGTAGATTCCTCCTTGAAAGTCTTGAGTGAACCCTTGGTTGGTCAGTCAATGAGTTGGAGCAACTCAAGTTGTCGAACTACGGTGCCTCTGCGAATTATATACGTAGGCAAGGCCATTGAGTGATGAGCTCCCGAGGCATTAGGTCGGGCCCCTAGGACTGTTCTTCTGAGTCTTGTTTGAGTCTTGTCGTTTATCTCCGGTAACGTAAAAACTATCATTGATTTATATAGCTTCTCTTAGTGATCATGTGCTAACTATCTTTGATCTTATGGGTGTGCCAAGTCATGTAGACCTTGCAGGTATAAGCATTGGGAGCAAGGACATGTCGATAAAATAGAATGTAAGAGGTATGTTAAGCTGACCCCAGTAAGTAGACTCTATTGCCAAAGTTAGTAAATCACTTCTATCTTGTCTTGTAACTTGTGTGATCATTGAGTATAGCTATAAGTAGTGAATAGTGTTGTTGTTATCTTTGTTTCGTTGTTAGTTGTTTGTGAAGTAACCTCGCGTTCTCCAGAGAACTAAGTGTACGAGTGTAATGTAAGGTGTGATATGTTTATAGTTAATGTTCTGGTATGTCCAATTGTAATGTTTTAAAAAAAAAAAAAAAAATTCATTTGCTTTGTCTCAGGTTCTCCTGAAAGGTACGACTCATGCTACATACCAGAATTTGAGTTGCTGGAGTGGGGGTGTAGCTTTCCTAGGGAAGGATTGTAGAGATGAATGTGGTAGCTTGGAGGTTTTGAACAAAAAAAATTGAATTTTCAAAAATTTTGGGAAATGTGTCATTGATTTTTCTAGAAGGAAGTTGCAGGTGAAGTAGAAGGAAAATGGACGAGAGTTGACTTGTGAATATTTTTTTTCATCATCTTAGAGGACTAAATGTGTTTTCATTTCAATTTGGTTGCAATTTCACATGTTGGAGTAGACTGAGTAATGGAATTCTCATATGTGTGTTGTTGAATTTGATATTGGTTTATTTAAAATCTTGAAATGTTCATTGTATGCTTGAATGTTTAGAAAGGTGTTGAGAGTTACAAGAATGCTAATTCATTGGTGTTATCAGAGTTAGAGTTCTTGAGTGTGAAATTAGAAGCACAAATGTGAGGCATCTTGCACAGGACTTGCTGGTGGAGAATGAAGTTAGAGGATTAGAGTGTGTAGACATATCATTGAGTATGAGGTAATATATGCCTAAGAGGTTGAAGACTAAGAGTGTGTGGAAACTGTTTGAAAAAATTCCAAAGACGAAAGGAAAAAAAATGTATTGTTGTTTATGTAGGTGAACAAGAAGGAGAAAATCTTGCAAAAGTACACTTTGAGGAAGGCATAGAGAAAGAAAGTGGGAAAGAAGAGAAAAGTGAAACAAACGTTGAAAGACAAAAAGAAGGCACACAAATTAAAGAGAAAGTGATGTTGTAGTAGATGAGTGTCCTTTTGAGGGCTTAAAAACATTGAAGAATGAAATGG
>VDFB02376474.1:0-26750 GCA_007258455.2 Sequoia sempervirens
ATAGTGATGAGCTCCAAAATACATCACATACACAAAAGTAAGCTCCAACATACATCACATCCACAATCACTGATTAAAACATCACAATGGATAACACATGTCCATAATACATCCTAGATAGAAAGAATATCGGTGCATTATGCACTACACCATGGGTCCTATCATTTCTTCTAGTCTTCTACATCATTCAAAAAATGGGAAGAGGATCAATGTATCCCATACTACACCACGAGTCCATCCTCAATCCCTACAAGGCTAAGTATATAGTCTGACAACTAGGAAGGGGATTTGATGCATCCCATACTACACTGCGGGTCTGTCCACCATCCCAAGGGTTTCCCCAAGTAGTGAACATATCAAACCTGATGGATTTTGACTTCAATCGCCTATAGGCCACTGACAACAAGTCTGTTCACCTAGGAAGAAGTAGCTCTTGACATATACCACCTTTGTGACCTTAGTTGTATTGTCAGATATCTTCTTCACAATCTTGGGTAACACTGGCCTCGGTCACTTTCGTGCCCTCAGTAATAGCCAGTGAACCCCCTTGATACAATGTTTAGCCCCAGATTACCATTACCCACATGGATGGGTCCCTACCTATGCAACTGTTACCTTATCTTAATCATAACCAGGGTAGCCACTACCTTCACCTTCGTGAACCAATTGAATGCTAACTAATCTCTAATAGTAGCCCAAACATCGATTAGTGGCATGGTCTAATGATTGCCTATCACTGCTCAAATATCCTAGAGGTTCACACTTGGGTGGGTCATACATAACATGAAACAAAATCACAATCAACATATATGCGGGCCTATACATAAAGACCTCTAGATATGGAGTCAATTTTCACAACACATAAAGTCACATGGAACCAACATGAGACAAACTTTTCCAAAATTATACGTATATTCAATTACCAATTACAAGTAGTTAAATCACTTTATTCATTTACTATTCAAAACACATCATGCATTAAATAAAAGTTATTAGAATCCCTTAACTCATCTCATACCCATTTCAACCTCAACTGAAGCTTATGGAGGAGATCAACCACTTAGGAACAACCCCAACCCTTAGAGTTCCCCCCTACACCCTCCCCTACGGACTTGAGGTCACAAAGGCATCCTTCACCCAAGGACTGCCCACGTTTCCACTTCCAAACGGATCAAAGTCACATGTAGTTCTACTTACAAGATCCCTCAAGGATACCTACACACTGGTCATGACACTTCCATCCACACATACAAAATCTCAATTTAAACCTTACCATGGTTATCATTCCTCATTCAATGCGAGCATCCCTAAACTCCATACAATTTCCTATCAAAGATATTGTTCCACATTTGGTATTGTAATGATAATAACATATAGTTTTCAACATAGGTTTCTATACATATTAATATTCTCTTACATAGGAGAATAAGGATTCATTAGGTTTTGATAAGAATATTGTTACCCATGATATATCTCTCCTAGCATGGAGATTTAAGCATACCTGGGTATAGGTTGCTATACAATCTAGATTCATTCTAAGGACTGGTTAGTAGTAAAGATTGTACATCCTTTAATAATAGTAGTCAAAATATCATTATCAAGCATCGATTGCACCCATAAGCCTTGACATGGGCCCAAGTGAAGTTTCCCATCCACTACATGGTTCTTTAATATCAAGGATCATAATTGTATAGAGAATCCTTTTTTATCCCGATCTGCATATGTCAATAATTACATACTTTCTCTAAACAAGATAGATGTTTGAATCCTACTTGAGACCAATGTGCACTATTATATCCTTTATATTATCAAATAAAGATGGGTACTCAATATTATTATTAATAATGTTTTAACCCCATTGATTTCATTTACCTTGTAGTGTGACTTCATAAATTCCTATAATAGCTTAGTTTAAAAATTAGATAATATTTTCCTTTTTTGTTTATACTAACCTAACTTTATTGGTAAACAATAAGTGATATGATTATGGACCAACACCCTTGTTTTGTTGCTTTAATTATCAAAAACTATACATGATATGATTATAACAGTAATATGTTTGTAATCAATACTTTTCTTGGTGGTTAACCAACCCTTACCACTATCCATTAGATTTCCCTTACAAACCTATAATTCAATGCATAATTCCAAAACTAGACCTTAATTTAATCTTGACATCACTATCAATCACAATCTAAAGGACATTTGACAATAGGTATGTTGCCACAAAATCAATGACAATGATGTCTCATTCAAACCATTTTGATTTATAAGACAAAGGTATATTAGTCTCATTCTCTAATGAATCCAAAATTTAATAAATGAATTGTACCCGTATACCATGATCAATATTAGGTCTTTGGTTTTAGTCATCATACATATTTTGTACTCATTATATGTAGGTTTCCAACGCTTTCCATGAAAATAGAATTTTTATCATCATTAATAACAATTTAAAATCATGTGTATAGACTTTAAGGATGGTCAAATAAAACATGAGCCTAATTAAATCTCTATCTAAACTATTAAAGCCACACTTCCTCCCTCTCATGAGACATTACAAAACTACAAATAACTTCAAGCCTGTTTGAAATATAAGCTAAGAAGTAGAATTATTCATAATTTGATATCATTCAAGAGAGAGTTTTGTGTCTATCTTCTTTATTAAATTATGTGCATAAGTTTTGTTAAGGTTGTGTTGATACAAGACAACATTCACAATTACATCCAACTTAAACATGTTTTTAATTATTCTTTGATAAGCATCCATACCTTTCTTCCATTCTCCAATCTAAGTGTAGGAATGCAAGATGATGTTCAAATTTTAATTGAAGGTTTTTAAAGCCTTTACAACAACCCAATTGTGAACATATCCAACTACCAAGGAAATTCCTTAAGCCACATTATGTCAACCATTTAGTCAAACAATTCACATGTCTAGGTCTTCATAGTTTGCATATAGGTTACCCTAAGTGTTTGGAGAGAGAGAGAGAGAGATAGAACTTAATCTAACTCTTCCAGCTACAAAATTTACCCAAGCATGCATATTTCAAAATGAAAAGTCATGCACAAGAACATGAACTATCTAACAAGATTTTCTTAAGGAAAATGAAGGCAGACATAAGACCCATGAATTGTTTAACAAAAGTCTCAGAGAACGACAAATGACAACACACAGGCAATTAATCCACCTAAAATAATTATTCTTAGCTATGGGAGTGGATAAAACACTATTTTAGAAAATCAATTACAAAGGAAGGTACATATCTCTAATATATTTTTTGAGCAAGTAGTAAAATTGGCCTTCCTTTTCGTCCAAATCTTTGCACCCACTTGAAATCCTGAAATAATTGGAGGATACTGAGTAGAATTATGGAGAAATTCCTAAATGAATCTTATGAGAATCCTACAACCTATTCACTCCTTGAGAGACCTTTTCATCCTTTCATATTTCGTGTCTTTCATGCCTTCACTTTGGCTTATGTTTGCATCCTTTCCTTAGCTGTAAAATCTATGTAACAGACCCACTATGTCGTCTATTTTCTCTGCTCGATGATATCTCCCAACCTTGCCATAATCGATGATGTGTTCCTTGAAGAATCCAAAGAAGGAACCTTCACTATTGATTCTCATTTACTAATTTCATTTGCTCAAAGTTCCTAAAGCCTCTTATTAAATCTATTTCATTGTAGGAAAAGATGACATTAACCGAAACAGGGGAGATTTGTATTTAATGCCTACCAATTGCATCTTCTTGAAGTTTCTAAAGCCCTTTCAATGGACCCATCTACGCATAATAGCATGTACAACCCTCTCTCCTTCCATTTTTCCCTTCCTCACTGCCTTTTTTGCTCATATCTTATAGCCTTCTGCTCTGCTCTCCAACCCCCCTACGCAATTTCTTCCCTCGTTTATGTGTGCCATCTAATTGAGCTTCCTGTGCATTTCTTTTTCTCACACTTTCCCCTATGCCTTCTAAAGCAGACTTGAATTTGTAGAATGAGGGGTCATGGGGGTTTAAATACTATTATGTGCCTCTCTTTTCTCCACACGACTTGCCCTTGCTTCCCTTTTCACGTGGAAAATCAAATGGAAATATGGGGGGAAGGTAAAGGGTTCCTTGCCTCACTAAATGCATTGTCTTCATCCTTCTTTGAATTTCCCCATTCCTCCTCTCCTCCCCAATTTAATACTTGCACAACAAGCCCATATTTTAGCCCATGCCTCATTAAATGGGGAATTGACTATGTTCTTCCCCTTATTTGTTTTTATTATTTCTTTTCTCTCCAATGTCCATTGTGCAGACACTAACAGGGATGTGACATTCCCACATGGTCTCTTAAGATCTAAGTGCCAAAAAACAACCAAACTATGAAAATAATGTTTCTCAAGATTCGTGACACTTGATAGAGTTCCTAAATTTTTTGAAATTTTGGGCTCATTTTTTGCTTGGTAATGCTTTGTTACATATATGCCCATGGGTAGGGTTTAAGGTTTTAGCTCTGTAACCTTGCTCTTAATTCCCTTATGTTTTAAAACCTTGGGCAATTTAATTTTCTACTGACCTACTCTACCCAGTCACCGATTGGTCAAGTCATAACTTAAGCCATCATAGGTGTCCTTTTACCAACCCCTTTCACTTAGGTCTATTGGTTTCCTAGTTTCATGTCATCACTTCAATAATACCTAAGGTCAGGTTGAAGTATTCTTATATAAAAATTTCCTTAGGAAAATTTCTACCTTGATGGTCAAAACCCGTCGCCCTAGTTGTGGCCCCATTCTAAGCTAACTTTATTGGCATGTGCAGAAATCTCGTATGTTGGATCTAAAGGTAAAATCTAGGTCATCTATCACACACCACGCATGAGTTAAAGAATGACCGCCAGAAGGTATGTGAGGTTTGTGATTGTTTGAAGCGTGTCCTTGTTGTGGTGGGGCCTTGTCTTCTTGCATCACACCTGATGCTTAGTTGTTTTAAGATCAGCGGTCCACATGTAGTTGCAAGGTCAAATCTCAACCATACATCACACACCTCACAACATTAAGTTAATGCTCATCAGAAGATGTGTGAGGTCTGCTATCAGGCAACACGTGTTGTTTTGTCCACTAGGAAAAGAAGTGGAGCCCATGAGAAGGAATTATGTGTCTTCCAGTCAACACATTCTAATTTGCTGACGAGTTGGTGAACTATTGTGAAGTAAATTCAAACTATGTTGACTCAATATGAGTCGTTCATTGCACCATCTTAGAGGGAAATCAATGGTTGCTATTTGAAATTATACCCACAGATATTAGAGTTGTTTTGCTTCATGTGAGCGAGCACTAATGGCCACAAGGACATTAGATGTTATTGTAATAGGGTCATAAAGAAACATAAAATTGATTTCCTCAAGTAGTTGAAGATCACAAGCTAGTGCAAAGCAACTAGAATATTGATCAAAGTGTTTGAGCTGTGACGCGAACAAATTAGGGTTCCTGTAAACACAAAAGCCATGAGTACAATTAAAATTGTTTCTGGTGCTTTATTCGAGCTATCTTGAATTAGGGTAGATTTTGATTATTTTCTTCCAATTGATTTAGCCTACATGCTTTAATTGCTTTATTGCATTAAAATTTTCACATAAAATTGTAGCTCTCGGTCAAATTTGTTCAAGTCTACATCTTCTAATTGTTCCCTAGGCTCCTAATTGAAAGAATTAGGTTTTTGGGCTCCTTTCTATTGGAACCCTAGTTCGTTGTAAACCTGCTTGAGTATCCATGGCTCCCAAAACAAAAACGTCTCATTCTAACACCCCAGCTAGGTTACTATCTGGAAACTTTGTCAACCAGCTCAAAACCTTGATCAACAAAAGAATTCAAGGAGTAGCAATATACTATGGCCCTAGAATTCATGAAGGATTATAGGATAAGTCGGCTTGGATCAAGGATGCTAAATTTCCTTATACTGGCTGGAAAATGTTTAGAAACTAGTATGGGAATAGGAATTGTGAGTATCCCATTTTCCATACTTGGAGATTAGACATGGGGAAACTTGTAGTCCCAAATGTGTATGTGGATGTGGACCTGCTCAAAGATATTGCAGCAAGATATGACCCTATGTCCAAAATTGTTAGGGCATGTAATGGTACTGAGGTGGTCAAGATTACCAAGGAAGAAATTGTGGAAATTTCTAAACTACAGGATTGGAATGAGGATATGGTCCCCATTGACCTTGATACCTTCAGAAAAGAATACGAGAATACCAAATTCTTGTTTTGAACTACATTGTTGCCAATGCACATTGCGTCAACTGGATATGGAAAGAATAGGAAGTAGATTAAGATTGGAAAAGATGAGAAGGAACCTTGTCCTATGAACTACTTTACCCACTACTTTAGGAAGACTTTCTGCTCCTTGTATCAAATTATTGGCTTTGATGCACCTGATACTATATCAATTGAATATTTGTACATGGCAAGCAATATACAATATGCATCCTTTAATGTAGTCTATGATTTTGCCACTTATTTAGTAGAAAACATGCACAAGCACTTGGTTGATCTTAAGGGAGGAAAGCATTGGGTGAAATTCTGGTGGTATTCTCTTTTGATGCATATGAATTTATATAGGCAAGAAAATAATTTTAGTGAGGACATGCCATTGAAGAAGGTGGAAGGTGATATTGAGCTACCAGTCCAATGTTGGACCCAAATTTTGGATATGGATGACCAAAAATTTGATTATGTAGTCTTTCATAATGTCTTTGCATCTAAGCTCAAGAGACTTATGGTTTTTAATCTACCAAGGATCCCTAAAGAGATTCATGACTTCCTAAGGCCTATGGAAAGGAGGCCTGAGTTGAATATAACCCATAATTGGAGAGATATCATTGCATATCTAGATAGAACTATATTCAGGGTGTATGGGACTAGTGTTTATCCTTTTTTGTTTCCCAGAGATGTATCTCTCAAGATTGGATTTATAGAAGTCACGAGACAGTTGGCAGGATCCCAAATGTGTCACTTGCCATAAAATAAGAAGGGTTCATTCTTTCATAAGTACACTGCATTTGCAGATTTTGTATTGGTAAAAGGGAGTTGGAAGGATTTGGAGGAGGTCCTCAAACCCTACAAGTTGATGACATCTCACCCTAGAAACCATGACCCTAAGGGATTCATTCATAAAGTAAAATAAGAAATGTCATTGGGTGTGTTTGTTCATAATTTCTACTATCCTAAGGATGTTGTCACAAACATTCTCGACCTACAAGTGCAAGAGGAAAAGAAAGAAATGTATCTTGTCTTCAACAAGATGGTAGCAAGGATCAGAAGATCAAATTTGGCTAATGAGCCTTTGCCCAACCTTCAAGGGAAAAGGAACCAAATAAGGTATGTAATGGAGAATTTTGAAAGTGTTGTTTGTGTGTTAAGAAGAGAAGAAATAATCAAAGACAAGGTAAAATCTTTGGCAACCGAAATAATCAAAGACAAGGTAAAATCTTTGGCAACCGAAGAAGGACCATCTATACAATTGGAGAAAAGGCCTTCCTATCAGCCACCCAAAAATATTTGGGTGTATACTAGGAAAAGGAAACAATTAAGGAGTAGGTAGATCTAACCCATATTGCACTAGAGGATTCAAGGCTAGCCTCTCCAACTAGATCAGTCTCATTGCCTCCTAAGCAATCCTCACTTGTTATTATTGATATTGATTCCCATCCAAGAAGTTCTCCTCCTCCAAAGAAACCACTAATTAAGAAACAAAGGGTTGAGAAGAGCACGGTAGTGGATTACCCTGATAGTGATGAAGATGACATTGTGATAACCCTTGAAGGCATGCAGCAAGGGATGCCTTCTCCTCCAAGGGAAGTTGCATCAAGCTCTAGGACAAGTATCCTGAGATTGGGAAAATCTGAATTGAGTGGTATGAGTAATATTGATGACATGAGGGTGGAGGCTTGCAAAGATTTCATGGAGGATGATTCATTTACTGAAACACAAGCATTCAAGGATTTTGTATGGAGAGAAAAAGTTGGAGAATATGCAAAGAGGGTTGCTATTGAAAGAAGCTTACATCCTGAATTGTCCGAGGGTGTTATCCAAACCAATCTGATGCAAGAAATGAGGAAATAGTTTAAGAATATTACACCTAAGGAGGAAGAGAACTTGTGCAAAAGAGTGGTGTTTTGTTATTGCCTGAATGGGATATTGTTGATGTAGTGGTATTAGATACAATAAGAAGGGTTGATAAGCCTTTATTTCAAACTAAAGAAGAAACCAATTTGGCACTTTAGGGATCTGCATTCAGTCAGGAATGGGATGCTCTGGAAATATGGTCATTGTCTCTTAGTTCTAGGAATCCCAAAGTTGAAGAGCTATCAGACTTCAGTGGCAGATTGATTGTAAAAAGAGTTGCAAATACTCCAGCATTAGAAGTCGTTGACATGAATATAAATGCTACTAGGTTCACAAAAGCAACAGTTGAACATCTCACTAATGATAGGGATATGTTTAGAAGCAAGTAGCATGAGTTTTAAGATGAATAAAATAAGAGTTAGTAGAGAGTAATTGAGCTTGAAACATAGCAAGAATTTTAGAAACAACAAATGGAAATGTTGAGGTCTCAAAGGACAGCTAGATCAAGCCATACTGCTCTTATTCCTCCTATGACTCATCCTCGGTCTCCTCCACCTGAACAGTCATTGTCAATTGTGCCTTACAACATGGGTCAGGAGCCCATTGCAATAGAAAAGTCGATTACATCAAATGCAGCTCCATCTAATGAACCCACAAAAGGAAAACTATTTTAGCAAGTTGAGGTATATAAGAAATTGCTTGAGAAAATGCAGGACATGATGTATGAGAGCAATGCCAAGATTTTTCATACTGTTCTGAAGCACAGGTTAATAAGAATATTCAAGGTAAATTTAATAGTGTCCATGCTAATTACTCTTTGATGTTAAGAGCAATGAAGATATCTCAGAGAGATGGAAAATTGGGAACCCCACTCTTAGATAAATGGATTCCTAGGGTTGGTGATTTGAAATTAATGACAACTGGGGCTAAGAAACGAGAGGATAGATATCCAAAGGTCATCCCAACTTTCAAGTTTGTCAGTGATGTTAGGGAACAATAGTTCCATGGGTATGTCACTCCATTAGAGCAGAAAATAAGAGAGTTAAAGGCCAAGTATGATCAAGAAAATTTAACATTGTTACCTAACATTCAACAAGCCCATGATGAGCTGAAGCCCCTACAAATGTGGAAGTATCAAGTAGACACCACAATTGTTTCTCAAGCACAATTCATTTGTGAGGATGTTAATATTGACATACTGAAAGATAATTTGGAGATGTTATCTTTCATCATTAGTTTTCTCAAAGGCTTTGACAAGGAAGCTAATTCAGTGATGAAAAAGTATTCACCTTACAGAAAGAAAATGGATGAAATCATTTATTTCAATTGGCCATCTGAGGAGGAATATGAACAATGGAAAATGATATTTGTAGATGGATTGGATTAATGAATGCAAAATGGAACACATACTCGATCAAGTATTGTACAGGTCTAGCCTTTGAGGTTATAATGTGTAAAGTATGTGTCTCCTAACTAAAGGTACCATAGGTAAATACTAATCATTGATGATGTGGATGTTGAATGGGAATTTTGTTTGCTTTTCCTACCTTTGTAATTTTTGTCATCTTGCTTGATGGAATGGATGTGCTACAACAATTTAAAGGATATTCTTTTCAACATGTGCCTTTTGGAAGGTAGTTTTTTTCTTCTTAGCAAATGGAAATAATCTTTGTCTCATGTGTATTCCCTTTGATTGAAAATGTAAATATAACTGTAAAGGGAATATTGTGTTGTAGTGGTCCAATTAGGATGTGACATGTGCACTATTGGCCTGAAGCTTGTTTTTCTCCCTTGTTTCCATAAAACGGAATTCAAGGCCATTAGTTCAGGTCTTTTGTTGAATTCTAGAATTGAATTGTGCAATCGAAGAACACAGAGCAAATATGTTAGAAGTCCTTATCTAATTCTTTGAGTCTAGTTAAGTAAGTTTTGTCAAATGTATGGTTCCTGAGCATATATAAATGATAATGCAAGTTTTTGAAGTCTATAGGACCTCTCCAATTTTACTCTATACCTAAATTATTAATGAAAATTTTGATCAAAGATCATTTCATTAATCCTCATCATTATTGAACTTTGATGTATGCTTTGATTTTAGCCCTAGTTCAAAGAGTTAGTTAAAACACTTAGATCAAATCGTTAATTCATGTGCAGGATAATTGAATCTGATAAGTAGTCTTAGAACTTGATTATTAATTTGTGAATTTTAAAGCAACTTCACGTAGATCATAGATGTTCAATATTAAATATACCTTGCAGTTGATTTTCCTTCGACTCCTAGCCCGTAAATAATGGGATTGATCTCAATTCTTATGATTCCAATCACCCAACTTGAGAACACCATTTAAATAATGTTTAAATCAATCTTTAATTTGTTTTGGTTGGTGTTGTTTCGTATTCTCAGCTTTAGATGTGTAGTTCTTTCAAGGAAATGCTTATTTCTTGAAGGATTTCATCTTCCTAGCCTTTGATGAGAATATATCTGCTTAGCTATGCAATGTATATGTTAATTGTTTAGAAGAGTCATATAATATACATTGTGGGACTACCCTCCCAGGTTTTACAAAGCTCGAAGTGTAGGAGATAAAGCATTAGTGCTACATCTTATTTGTTGGCCACTTATCTTGTAGGTATTTGACAATTGAGTCTGGAAAGCTCATAGGTACTTGGTGAGATCTAATTGGTTCGTTGAAAACAACCAACAGAATGGTGACTCTGCTAGGGACATAAGCTTTACAATTATTGGTCCTCCAGAATGCCTTATCAAAGATCATTATATTATATGGTGATATTTACTTATAGAGTCAGTCAATTTGAAGTGTCTGCTAAATATCGCTCAAACCTTTGTCGTGTGTCTTTCTAAAGTTCATGTTAATTTTCCTGCCCTTTTGTTTTGAAAAGCTTGTGTCAAAGTTCATTCAAAATCATGTCGCATGTGTCAAAGTTCATCTGAGTTTCCAAGGATTTGGTGAAATTTTTACAAAGCACAAAAAATTGCTACGTATTGGTCCCAAAGAATTTGGGTGGTGACTCTGAAGTCTTTGCACCAGTGCAAGCCGATGTTTAAAGATATCAAAGAAGTAAAGAAGAAGAATAGAAAGAAATCAAAAAAGTTGATGGACATGGAGAAGATTTAAGTACAAATGCGAGGAAAACGAGGCCATATGAAGAAGCATCTAGAGCAGAAGTTGGAAGGTGAATTTCCCAAGAACATGAACATATGCAGGATGTGGGCGAAAGAAAAGGACATTGAAAAATGTAAGTCTACTCCTCATCCGGTCCCTAAATGTGATATTCATTCTAGCTCTAGTTTAGAATGTGAAAGGAATTTTCTAGATTTTAGTGATAGCACTTCTACTAAGAGAGGAGAGTTTTTTATGAAGTCTGTTGTAAATGAACAACCCTCAGACCCAAGCTTACAATCCATGGAAAGGAGAGACAGAGATAGAATACAAGGAGATAATGCTAGTGCTAGTCGCATTAGAGTTGAAGGACATTTGACCCCGAATTCCCATCCTTATACTCCCATTCCTTTAGACTTGTTAACGAGAGATGATGAGTATTCCCATAATGTTGCTCCTAATCTAGTTGAGAATGTAGTAGCATCTAATGGTGATTCTACTTTACCAAAGGAAGAATAGGTTCTCAATGATATGAAAAGGCTTAGAGAAAAAGCCTCAAAATGCAATGAGAATAGGAAAAAGAGGGATGAAGAGAAAGAGAGAAGAATAAGGGAAGCCATAATGCAGGGATATGTTAAGGAGAAAGGTTGAGGAAATGGAAGGATTGGATAGATTAGTAGTTGAAATTTTCCAAACAACTGGTCTTGTTGTGCACAAGATTGTTTCAAAGATCCCTATAATTCCCTCTATTGATAATGTTGTTGCAAAACCACAAACCAACACTACTGACAAGACTTTTATCCCAGTTGACCCTCCTCCCAAAAATACAAATCATGTTCCCCACAATGCTAATAAAGGAAAGAGACCCATGGAGGGAGTAAAAATAAATGAGGGATGTTCTTCTAAGGACACACTACAGAATGAGTCTATCCCATTAGTTGAAATGTTGATGAAGGAGAATGAAGAGTTGGAGAAAAGAATGAAAGAGATGGAATTAATGGCTATAAATATTGAGATGAAAAGGAAACTTGGTTTCCTGGAGTCCACTATAAAAGGTTTTGTCCCTAAGACCCATAGTCCTTAAACCCACATGTCATCCTCAAGTCCCCATACAAATGAGAAAACATCATCTAGTGGAAACCCTTCTAGCTCATCCTCATAGCCTGAAGACAAGGCTAGAACAATTCATTTCAATGATCAACATGATTCCCAACATAGAAGTTCTAGAAACAATAATGATAGGAGGGATCATGATAGCCAAGATGAGGAAGAAGGACCTAGTGGGGTGAGATTGTTGCACACTGATAGGTATAGGCAAATATGTTTTGAGAACATTCATGGATATCCAAACCCAGTTTAGATAATGTAAGGAAGCATTTACTTAAGTTCACTGGCAATAATGCTCTTAGTGGGGAGGAGCATTTAAAGGCTTTCCAAAGTTTTGTGGAGGATTTTGAATTATGGGATGATGATGTTTCCATAAAATATTTTATGCAATATTTAACAGAGGATGCCAGGGGCTAGTATAAGAGCTTTCCTAATGCAAGCATTGACTCCAAGGATTCTTTTTATCGAATCTTCAGGGAACAATATGGAGACCAAACTGATCCTTGGTTCAGGTTGAGTGATTTTAATAATATTACAAAGGGTCATAATGAATTAGCCACTGAGTTCAATTGAAGATTTTAGAAGGAAATGTACAAAGTCCCTGCTTATTTGAGACCCAATGAAAATGCATGTCTAGTTGTATATTGCAATGCATACGACTCAAAGATGTGTTATCTACTAAGAGACAAGAATCCACAATACCTGAGGGAAGCCTACAAAATGGCAGTCAATATTGAAAACAATAGAAGAGCATTAGGTAAAGTGGGGAGAAGGGATGACCCAAAACCTTTGAAGAACCCAAGGACTCAAAATGAAAAGATAGTCAAATCTGTAGCCCCTAATGAAAAATTAGATCAAGTTCTTAGTCTATTGCAAAAGGAAACCAAGAATGATAAACCATAATTCTAGAGAAATGAAAGGCCACCAAGACTACAAGACTATCCCTATCATACAAACTAGCACAATGGAAAGCTAGTCAATAATAGTTAGAAGAATATCCAAGGTACACGTGATCCTTTACAAAAACATTCCACAAATGTTACCGAAGACTTGCCTTGGTGTGGAGTGTGTCAAATGCCTCACTCTGCACAACAATGTGTTGTTGCTAGATCAATGGAGGAATCACCAGAGGATCAAGGAGCTTATGATTCTCCTCATGAATGAGAAGGGATTGTGAACATGCTCATGGCCAAATCAGATCTTGGTTGTGAAGAATACTCCTCAGATGGTGAGCCTAATTGAAGTGATGTGGATGTTCAAAGGCAGGAGGTGAGCTCTTATCATCAACAAGTATTCTCATATGAAGAGGGAGAGAATGATTGCATAGTCTACACTCTTGAGTCAGATAATGTTTCCTTGAGGAGACCCTCGAATGAGGAAATTGAGAGGTACACAATTGCATTCGCTACTAAGGTAAGGAATGAGTATCGTTTAAGAAATAGAACTATGGGTGGTAATTAGGGTAGCCCGAGGAGCATTTTTTTCAAGGAAAACAATGCAAAAAACAAAGGAACAAAGACAACGAACAAGAAAGAAGAGACAAAACCCAAGGGTAAAGAGATGAGAATTTGGGCCAAAAAGGGCACTATGGTGAAAATTGATGGTGAAACTGCTCCTCAAGCTGAGAAGGCCAAAGATGTTAGACCCAGTGCTGAAAAGGTTCAAGGAAAAGGTGAAAAGGTAATTCCTAAAGAATTCATACTCCCTGAGTTACCAAATTATTCTCCTATAGATATGTTTCAAGTATTGTCTCAAGTTAAAGTCACAGTCCCACTACTAGAAATGATGAGAATAGATGAGCATAAGGATAAATCTGTTGCTCTTATAAATAGTATTGCTACAAGTGGGAAGGATAAAATGGTTGATCAACCTGAATCAAGCAGAATTCAAGAGAAGAATGTTGAGGTCAAAGCGGTGATCAATGAAAATCCTAAGGTATATTTGGGAACGACCATTACTGCCAATCCAAGCCAAGTCAATCCATTTTTTCTAAGCCTGATCATTGATGGTAAATTTCTTAGAAATTGTATGATAGACTCGGGAGCCTCAAATAATGTAATGTCAGTTAAAATCATGGAAGAAATGGGCTTAAAGGTTGACATGACATATGGGAAGTGTTATGCCATGGGCTCAAGGGAAGTGCCTGTTATAGGGGTAATCAATAAATTTCCATATAAATTGGTTGGTTTCCCTGAGAAAGAGTTATTTATGAGTATCATAGTGGTGGACATTCCACCAACTTATGGGATGTTATTGTCAAGACACTAGAGTGCTTCCATGGGTGGGAGTATTCAATGCAACCTGTCATTTGCAAATTTTTCAATTGATCAAAAGGATGTTAAGATTGCAAGAGAACCAAGGGTCCGCCACATGATTGAATATGCTAAGGATCTTGAAGAGCCAACAATAATTAACTTTGTAAACACTGGTTTAGACACCTTTGAAGTGGAATAATTGAAGCCAGAAGATGAGGAAGTCAAGCCTGCACCGATTGACAAGGAGATCCTAGAAACACCACAAGAAGATGCCCTTTGGACTATGTACTTTTGATGAAGCCTATTCAAAGGAGGGCTCAGGTGCAGGGGTTATTCTCATCTCTCCAGAAGGTAAAACTTTCAAGTACTCATTCTTGTTACAATTTGCATGTACCAATAATGTTGTTGAGTACGAACCTCTCTTACTTGGGTTGAAATTAGCTTCCAAACATGGCATTAAGTTGTTAAAAGTGCTAGGGGATTCTGAGTTGGTAGTTTCCCAGATTAAATCTAGATTTGTTACTAAAGATAAAAGGCTTAGGCAATACAGAAATGAAATTTGGGATACTATTGAGGCCTTTGATGCCTTTGGTATAGATTGGATAGAAAGGGGACAAAATTTCAAGGTAGACTTATTAGCTAATATGGTTGTCCAATTAGATGATGTTACTTTTGATGGTGTCTCATGAATAGAAGTATAGACTTGGCCTACAATACTTGATAACATTTGTAATTGGAAAGTGTTTGATCCTGAAAATGACATTTTGAGATTCTTGCACTACATTGACCAATATGAAGGCCAAGAGATTGACTTTGGCTCATTTGTGGTTGAGCTTGATGGGAAAGAGACGTTATTTGGGAATGAGATAATTCAATTAAAGACAAATAATATTCTTAAAGGACTAGTCTCACTAGAGAGGTTCTTTGATGGCCCTAACAAATCAATATTAAGAAAGCATCTTCCCATAAGGATGATTTAGAGGAGATAAATCTAGGGACAAAGAATTCTCCTATAAAAGTGTATATTGGCAAGAAAATGAAACCCCATATCAAGAGTATGTTAATTTCCCTGTTGAGGAAATACAAGCATGTGCTTGCATGGTCATATGATGACCTAAAGGCTTACAGGGAGGACCTATTCCAACATGAAATTCCTTTGAAACCTAATGCAAATCCTTTCAGAAACAAATAGAGGCCAATCAATCCTACTTTGTAGCCAAAGATGCAATAAGAGCTTACAAAGTTGAGAGATGTTGGCATCATCAAACCCAACAGGTATTCATCATGGGTTTCAAATTTAGTTCCTATCAGCAAAAAGAATGGTGATATTAGGTTGTGTGTAGATTTCAGAAATCTTAATGTGGCATCTTTAAAGGATAACTATCATCTACCTAATATGGATGCCATGTTGCAAAAAGTCACAGGGTGTGAGCTACTTTCAATGATGGACAAATTCTCAGGATATAATCAAGTTATGGTAAGAGATTTTGAACAATACAAAACTGCTTTCACTACACCATGGGGGACTTACGTATATGTAAGAATGTCATTCAACCTGATTAATGGTGGTGCAACATTCTGAAGAGCCATGGATGTGACCTTTGCAGATTTTATCGATCTTTTCCTTGGTATATATCAGGATGATTTGACTACTCACAACAAGGAGGAAGATCATTATTCTCATTTAGATAAAATTTTCATCAAAGCTTTGGAATATGGGATCTCTTTGAATCCCAAGAAATGTGCTTTTGGAGTCAAAGAAGGTAAGCTATTGGGGCATATTGTTTCGAAAGATGGGGTTAGGATTGATCCTGAACATGTAGCAACCATAGATAAGATCACACAACCTAGGAATGTGAAGGGGATTCAATCTTTCTTTGGGAAAATTAACTTTGTGAGAAGATTTGTTACTAACTTTGCTAAAAAAATTAGGCCCATTTCTAAAATGTTGAAGAAAGGAGAGAAGGTGGTGTGGATAGAAGAACCTGCTAGGGCTTTTCAAGCCATAAAGGATGCCATTAAGGAGGCACCTGTCCTCAAGTCTCTATATTATACAAATCCCTTCCAGTTATTCACCTTTGCCTCGTTTCATACAATGGCATGGGTATTACTATAGAAGAATGATGAAGGCTTTGAGCAGCCTATTGCTTTCTTTAGCAAGTCCTTGCAGGCTACTGAGCTCAAATATGACACCACAGAAAAGCAAGCATATGCCCTGGTAAAGGCTGTAAAGAATTTTAGACCATATCTAACTAGGGAAACTATTGTAGCTTATGTTCCAAGTGTAGCAGTTAAAGACATTTTCACCCAACAGGAGACCACAAGTTGAAGATGCAGGTGGATCAATAGGATCCAATAGTTTAGCATAGATCTCCAAATTACAAAATTGGTGAGGGGTCAAGGCTTGGCCAAGTTGATGGCTGAGATAAAATTGGAAGCCAATCAAATTAATCAAGTTGAACATGAGAATGTTGCACCCATATGTGATATGTAGACCTATGGATGGTACAGGAGGATTGTCAAATACCTACAAACTATGCAATGCCCTGAAGGCATGCCTAAAAATGAAAGAACCCTCAAATTGTAGGCTATCAAGTATGTCATTATTGATGGTGAACTCTGGTGGAGAAGCCCAAAGGGTGTGTTGCTCAGATGTGTAGATGATCACCAAGCAAAAGACCTTTTGATTGAAATGCACTAGGGAGCATGTGGAGTTCATTACATGGCCAAGACAAATACCCATAAAATACTGAGAATGAGCTTCTGGTGACCTACCATGTTCAAAGATGCCCATAGGTTTGTTAAGAAGTGTGATGCTTTCCATAGATTTATTGGTAAACTAATTTTTTTTGTTAATTTACCTCTTAGGTCAGTTTTAGCCCAAGCCCTTTTCCAACAATGGGGCATTGATTTCATTGGAGAAATGTCAAAAAAGACTAGTGGGGGTCATTCCTGGATCCTTGTGGCTATAGATTATTTCAAATAATGGGTGAAGGTGATTCCCACCAAAAGAGCTACAAGCAAAGTGGTGATTTATTTCTTGATGACTAACATATTAAGTAGGTTTGGTGTCCCAAAGAGAATTATATCTGACAATGCCATGTGTTTTAGGTTTGAAGAATTCACTGATTTTTGCAATCAATATGGTATATGTATTTCTTATTCATCCCCTTTCCACCCTCAAGGGAATGGACATGTGGAATCAAGTAATAAGAGTTTGATGAAGATCATCAAATAGGTAACTGAGAAAAATAAGAAGGCATGGGACTCAAAACTGCAACTTGCACTATGGACAGATAGGACTACATTCAAAATGGCCATTGGGAAATCACCTTTTAACTTGGTATATGGGGTGGAAGCAAGAATACCCCATAATAACCTGATAAAGATGTATAAATTTCTCCAGGAATATGATACTGATATTTGTGATGCGATGCAACATAGGATGGATGAGTTAATTGAGCTTGACGAAACTAGAAGAGAAGCTCATAAAAGAAATGAGAGGATGCAGCTCCAAGTTAAACATCTGTATGACAAAAAGGCCATTTAAAGGAAGTTTGAAGTGGGATGTATGGTCTTGATGTGGAATGCAAAATTGGAAGACAAAGGAAAACATGGGAAGTTTGATCCCCTATGGCTTGGGCCCTATCTGATTGTAGATACACATGGGGAAGACTCATATTTCTTGCAATCCTTAACAAGTGAACTTCTAGAATTACCAGTACATGGATAGTTCCTAAAGTCTTATTTCTCATGAAATAGGTTTTTTTTCCATGTACACTATATATCTTTGTAAATGTTGTACATAGGTTTGGCGTGTTTTCTTTCTGCTACATCTGCTTGCCTTGTTTGGGAAAGCTCCTGATTTTTTTGAATTCCTTTGTGTTGGTAGATGCTTCACCATGAGATTTTTTTCACCATACCCACTAGGGGTATGCGTCCCCAAGCATGAGCCACTGATAAAGTTCTTAAAATTTTGAAATTTTGGGCTCATTTTGTGCTTGGTAATGGTCTGTTACATATATGCCCATGGCTGGGGTTTAGGGTTTTAGCTCTATAAACTTGCCTTTAATTCCCTTATGTTTTAAAACCTTGGGAATTTTAATTTTTTGTTGACCTACTCTACCTAGTCACCAGTTGGTGAAGTCATAACTTAAGCCATTGTAGATGTCCTTTTATAGGCCCCTTTCACTTAGGTCTGTCGGTTGCCTAGTTTCATGTCGTCACTTCAATAATACCTAAGGTTGGGCTGAAGTATTTTTATATAAAAATTACCTTGGGAAAATTTCCACCTTGAGGGTCAAAACCTGTCAACCTAGTTGTGGCCCCATTCTAAGCTAACTTTATCGGCATGTGCAAAAATATCGTACATTGGATATAAATGTAAAATCTTGGCCATCTTTCACTCACTGTGTAGAAGTTAAAGAATGACCACCAAAAGGTATGTGAGGTCCATGATTGTTTGACACATGCCCTTGCTGTGGTGGGGCCTAGTCTACTTGCATCACACCTGACACTTAGTTGTTTTTAGATTGGCAGTCCACATGAAGTCATAAGGTTAAATCTCAACTGCCCATCACACACCTCCCAACATTAAGTTAATGCTCATTAGAAGACATGCGAGGTCCGTGATCAGGAAACATGTTTTTTGTTTCCTCTGTTGGGAAAAGAAGTGGAGCCCACGAGAAGGAATGATGTGGCTTCCAGTCAGCACATTCTCATTTGTTGATGAGTTTGTCAACTATTGTGAAGTAAATTCAAACTATGTTGACTCAATCTGAGTCGTTCATTATGACATCTTGGAGGGAAATCAATGACTGCTATTTGAAATTGTACCCATAGATATTAGAGTCATTTTTCTTCATGTGAGCAAGCACTAATGGATGAAAGGACATTAGTATTTATTGTAATTAGGTCATAAAGATACATAAAATTGATTTCCTCACGTAGTTGACGATCACAAGCTGGTATAGAGAAAATAGAAGATTGATCAAAGTGTTTGAGCTATGACGCAAACAAATTAGGATTCCTATAAATGAAAAAAGCCATGAGTACAATTAAAACTGTATCTAGTGCTTTATTCGAGCTATCTTGAATTAGGATAGATTTTGATTGTTTTCTTCCAACTGATTTGGCATGCATGCTTTAATTGCTTTATTGCATTAAAATTGCACATAAAATTGTAGCTCTCAGTCAAATTGTTCAAGTCTGCGTCTTCTAATTGAACCCTAGGTTCCTGATTGAAAGAATTAGGTTTTTTGGCTCCTTTCTATTAGAACCCTAGTTCATTGTAAACCTGCCTGAGTATCCATGGCTCCCAAAACACACAATTCTTGTTCTAAAACCCTAGCTAGGTTACTATCTGACGACATTGTTGACTAGCTCAAACCCTCGACCAACAAAAGAAGTCATAAAGTAGGGATATACTATGGCCCTAGAATTCATGAAGGATTACAAGATAAGCAGGCTTGGATCAAGGATGCTAAATTGCCTTATACTGGCTAGAAAATGTTTAGAAATTAGTTTGGGAATAGAATTGTGAGTATCCCATTTTCCATACTTGGAGATTAGACATGGGGAAACTTGTAGTCCCAAATGTGTATGTTGATGTGGACCTGCTCAAAGATATTGCAACAAGATATGACCTTGTGTCTAGAATTATTAGGGCATATAATGGTGCTAAGGTGGTCAAGATTACCAAGGAAGAAATTGCAGAATTTTTTAAACTACAGGATTGGAATGAGGATATGGTCTCCATTGACCTTGATACCTTCAAAAAATAATATGAGAATACCAAAGTATTGTTCCAAACTACAATGTTTCCAATGCACACTGCCTCAATTGGATATGGAAAGAATAGGAAGTAGATTAAGATTGGAAAAGATGAGAAGGAACCTTTTCCTATGAACTAATTTACCCACTAATTTAGATAGATTGTCTGCTCCTTGTATCAAATTATTGGCTTTGATGCACCTGATACTATACCAATTGAATATTTGTACATGGCAGGAAATATTCAGTATGCATCCTTTAATGTAGTCTATGATTTTTCAACTTATTTAGCAAAAAACATGCATAGGTGCTTGGTTGATCTTAAGGGAGGAAAGCATTGGGTGAAATTCTGGTGATATTCTCTTTTGATGCATATGAATTTATATAGGAAATAAAATAATTTTAGTGAGGACATGTTATTGAAGAAGGTGGAAGGTGATATTGAGCTACCAGTCCAATCTCAGACCCAAATTTGGATATAGATGACTAGAAATTAGATTATGTGGTCTTCCATAATGTCTTTGCATCTAAGCTCAGGAGACTTCTGGTTGTTGATCTTCCAAGGATCCCTAAAGATATTCATGACTTCCTAAGGCCTATGGAAAGGAGGCCTGAGCTGAATATAACCCATAATTGGGGAGATATCATTGCATATCTAGATATAACTATATTCAAGGTGTATGGGACTAGTGTTTATCCTTTTGTGTTGCCTAGAGATGTATCTCTTTGGATTGGATTTATACAAGTCTAAAGATAGTTGGTAGGATCCCAAATGTGTCACTTGCCAAAAAATAAGAAGGGTTCATTCTTTCCTGAGTACACCGCATTTGCAAATTTTGTATTGGTAAAAGGAAGCTAGAAGGCTTTGGAGGAGGTCGTCAAACCCTACAAATTGATGATAGCTCGCCCTAGAAACCATGACCCCGAGGGATTCATTCATGAAGTAAAATTAAAAAGGTCATTGGGTGTGTTTGTTCACAATTTCTACTCTCTTGAGGATGTTATCAAAAACATTATTTACCTACAAGTGCAAGAGGAAAAGAAAGCAATGTATCTTGCTTTCAATAAGATGATAGCAAGGATCGGAAAATTAGATCCGGCTTATGAGCCTTTTCCCAACCTTCAAGGGAAATGGAACTAGATAAGGTATCTATTGGAGAATTTTGAAAGTGTTTTTGGTGTGTTGAGAAGAGAAGAAATAATCAAAGACAAGGGAAAAGCTTTGGCAACCGAAGAAGGACCATCTATACAATTGGAGAAAAGGCCTTCCCATCAGCCAATCAAAAAGATTTCTGTGTATACTAGGAAAAAGGAAACAATTAAGAAGGAGCATGTAGATCCAACCCCTATTGCATTAGAGGATTCAAAGCTAGCCTCTCCAATTGCATCAGTCTCATTGCCTCCTAGGAAATCCTCACATGTTCTAATTGGTATTGATTCCCCTCCAAGAAGTTCTCCTCCTCTAGAGCAACCACCAATTAAGAAACAATGGGTTGAGAAGAGCACAGTAGTGGATTACCTTGATAGTGATGAAGATGACATTGTGATAAACCCTAAAGGCATGCATCAAGGGATGCCTTCTCCTCCAAGGGAAGTTGCATCAAGCTCTGGGACAAGTATCCTGAGATTGGGAAAAGCTGAATTGAGGGGTGTGAGTAATATTGATGGCATGAGGGTGGAGGCTTGCAAAGAGTTCATGGAGGATGATTCATTTATTGAAAAACCAACATTCATGGATTTTGTATGCAGAGAAAAAGCTGGAGAATATGTAGAGAGGGTTGTTCTTGAAAGAAGCTTGCATCCTGAATTTCCCGAGGGTGTTATCCAAGCCAATGTGATGCAAGAAATGACGAAATAGTTTAAGAATATTACACCTAAGGAGGGAAGAGAACTTCTGAAAAAGACTGGTGTTTTTTATTTCCTGAATGGGATATTGTTGATGCAGTGGTATTAGATACAATAAGAAGGGTTGATAAGCCTTTATTTCAAACTAAAGAAGAAGCGAAGTTGGCACTTTAGGGATCTACATTAAGTCAGGAATGTGATGCTCTAGAAATATGGTCATTGTATCTTAGTTCTAGGAATCCCAAAGTTGAAGAGCTATCGGAATTTAGTGGCAGATTGATTGTAAAAAGAGTTGCAGATACTCCAACATTAGAATCCGGTGACATGACTATAAATGTTGCTAGGTTCACAAAAACAACAGTTGAACATCTCACTAATGATAGGGATATGTTTAGAAGAAAGTACCATGAGCTTTTAGATGAATACAACAAAAGTCAGTAGAGAGTAGCTGAGCTTGAAACAGATCAAGAATTTTGGAAAAAAAAATGGAAATGTTGAGGTCTCAAGGGCCAGCTAGCTCAAGCCATACTGCTCCCATTTCTCCTATCACTCATCCTCGGTCTCCACCTGAACAGTCATTGTCAATTGTGCCTTACAACATGGGTCAGGATCCCATTGCAATAGAAAATCTGAGTACATCAAATGCAACTCCATCTAATGAACCCACAAAAGGACAACTATTTCAGCAATTTGAGGTGTATAAGAAATTGCTTGAGAAAACACAGGACATGATGTATGAGAACAATTCCAAGATTGTTCATCTTGTTCCTAAAGCACCTTAATAAGAAAATTCAAGGTAAAATTGAATATTTTCCATGCTAATTGGTGTGTGAAAATGTATCAATGTAATGAATTCAAACACATATCAATAAGACATTAAATCAAGAAAAACTAAAAAAGGAAAACAGAATAAACAAACTATTACCGCAACTTCTAAAATTATCTTATCTCTCTCTAACTCCAACGCTTTCCGAACTCTCCAGTCTAGATCAAGCTCAACAAAATGAACAACTGAAGAACGAGATTTGAAAATGCACACTATGCTAAATGCAAGGCTATGCTAAGATGATAATATTGTTGTGATGCTGAAAATGATGTGAATGCATAAACGTATATGTTCGTCGTGTATGTGCGTGTATCCGTGTGTATCGCGTATTAGGTATGCGTGAGGTAACCAAAGCTTGGATTTGCACCGGCATTTATAGAGTCTTTGAAAGGATTGATTGGCTGATTTGATTAACGGCCGGATTAAGCTTGTTGAATGGGCGGTGGAAGAGGTAGAGGGAGATGAAGGTTTTCCTTTTCCTTCAATTTTCTCATTGAGATCCGAAGGGAAATTTCCATTTCGAAGAATGAGTTTAGAATGAGTTAGAATTAAATAAAATAAATTTATTTAATTTGTAAGTGAAGATGGATATAGAAACTTGCATAATTAAATAAATTATATTTAATTATGTTTTAGAAATGAATTTAGAGTGAGAGGAAATATTAAATTAAATATTTAATATTTAATTTGATTATGGGATGAAGAGAATATTCCATTATTTGAATATTCAAATATTCAAACTTTAGAATGATATGATAATTAAAATAAATAATCATATTTATTTAATTTAATTAAGAGGAATGTGGAAATGTCAATAATTAAATAAAAATTATTTAATTAATTAAGGTGAAGAATTAGAAAATGAACAATATAAATAAATAATTTAATTTATTTATATGTAGATGACTTTAGGAGAATTAATTAAAAATTCATATTTAATTAATTAACAAGCTTAATCATGACCATTTTTAGACGTATACATTTTGCCCCTCTTTGAAGTGATGTGTGAAACACATTGCTTCAAAGAAAAATAAGATTTTTCCCCTGATATGCTTTCGATGTTGCTGCTGATGATGCCCCCTCGGGAGGTAAATCACGGATGAGGATATGGATTGCGAAAATTTTGCTAAACAATCGAGATTAGATAATGATATTATGCGGAGGAGAGAGTGATTTAGCTCCCGACAAATGATGGAAAGAATGTCCCATTATGAAAATAAAGTCAAAAGGCAGCAAATTTACCTTTGTTTGACAAATGAGTTCACAGAGTAGCGCTTCTGGTAAAAAAGGCAGAATTGATGATTTGATGATAGTAATGTGAAGATGATGATATATATTGCTTCCTTAGTCAATAGATAGGTAAATTGTCGTTTCATTATGCTGATATGGATAGAAATGATGGAAAATTTGGTGCTTGAGTGATAATTTGTTTCCCCAAAATAGAAAACAAAGAGTAATTGTCTGACAACTTTGTTTCAAAAACAAAGAGTAGATTGAACTGATAACTTTGCTTCTCATGAATGAAAAACAAAGAGTAAATGTCGGATAAATGATTGATATGACTTCTGATAAATTTGCTTCCTGCGATAGAAAACAAATAGTAATTGATGGTAGAGCAGATTGATATGATATCCAGCTAGATAGATTTGTGTATTGGTTTGCCTGATAGGATTGATTGGGTGATATGGGTCTTTGATATGATGCACTGGTATGAGTCACTGATATGGGTCACTGATATAGTTCACTGATATGGGTCACTATATGGTTCACTTGATATGGGTCACTTGATATGGTTCACTTGATATGGGTTGTGATTGCATGATGTGAGGCATTGATAGATAGAGAGATTTTGATTGACCTTTTCATAGTCGAGGTGTGTCGGGACCACGCAGAGATCTTGGGGCAGGAGGTACAAGAGGCAATGGAATGCCACCACAGAGGCGTGATGATTTTTGATGATGTGATGTGCATTTATGAGATGATGGTGTGATATGCATTTATTTCTGTGTTATGGATTTCGGTATGCATTTGAATGAGTTAATGACTAACATGTTATGCAGGATGATTTGATATGATGTGTTTATGATGATGATGAAAAATGATTGATGATGTCATGTAGGTGGATGACTTATGATGTGATTATGAAAATGTATGTATGGAATGTTTATTTTTTTGGATTTTTCAATGCAGGTAAAAGATGATAATATGATGAAAAATGAATGTTGTGTTCATGATATGCATTATGAATTTTGTATGATAAAATGATATGAGTAAATAGTGAGGAGATGTATGATAAAATGATATGTGATGAAAATATAATGATTTGTAATTAGAATGAACGGATAAATGAATAATAATGGATCTATAATGATAATGAAATGATAATGATATGAATGATAATGGAATGAAATGATAATGATATGATATGAAAATGAAAATAATGTAACTGATAATGATAATGAAATGATGAAATGATGATGACAATGAATGAAATGATGATAAAGAAAATGAATGAAATAATGAAATGACTATAATATGATAATGATAATGCAATGATGAGATGATAATGAAAATGGAAATGAATGAAATGCTGAAATGACTATAATATGATAATGATTATGCAATGATGAGATGATAATGAAAATGAATGAAATGATGATAATGATAATGGAAATGAATGAAATGATGAAATGATAATGAACCAAACGTCCGCATTGTCCTCCACAAATAGTCCAAAGAAACATGACAACCATTGGCCTTTCAAAACTCTTGATGCAAATCCAATATGCAGTTATATACAATGACCTAAAATGAAATGCAACTAAATGAAACCAACCATTTTGTTGAGCCTTTCTTGAATCATCATAGAGCATTTTAAAATGTTGGAAGTGTGTACAAGCATCAGAGGGGAAATTAGCACCAATGATGACCTGAGTACAACTTTCATGATTTTTGATATAGCAAGTGAACACAAGCATCTAGGTATAATTGAACCGAGATGACTTGAGCATTTCTTCCGTGAACAAAGACTAACCACCATTTGATGCAAATTTGGAACTGTCATCAATGATAAACTTTGGAAATCATGTCTCGCAACATACTTGCAACAGATGGATAATTAACCTCAATACAACAGACAAAGAAAAATCATCCTCTTTCCTTGCCACTCTAGTTCAGTACATCATCGAGTGTGCTCTAGAGAAATGATATCGAAAATTAAACAACCATTGTTCAAAAATGAAATACTGTTATTCCAAACATTATTCAGATTGTAGATCATCTAGATATGAGTCATGATAAGGTACGCAATAGAAAGCTACTGTGATATGGATCAATGATTGGATGGTTTGATTGATTGTTTTATTTTATAATTTGGCTTTGATGTTGTTGTCTACTTGTTTCCCGATTAAAACTTGAAAGTTTATTGCCCCCAGTATGCCCATGTTTGGCCCTTGGTATTGAAACAACTTGATGAAATGAATATGTACAATAATCAAGCCATGGTAAGACATTATCGCTCAAGGTAAATGATGATAGCATGGTGCTGGTGTGGCCCTAAGATGACGAAAGATGCATGAAAATGAAGGCTGAAAAGTTAAATGCAGAACATGAACTAATAGATGGAGAGTTACAAATAGCGTCTTTTTACCAGATTTTTACTATTTGTTTTTATTGCATTTTTTTTGTCAATAGACTGCCCATCACCAGG
>VDFB02376475.1:0-14771 GCA_007258455.2 Sequoia sempervirens
AATTATGTTCGTCGTCCTATGGTATAGGCTATGATTGAATGAAAATGATCCTGAGAGAACTGTTATTGAACATGATAATGGATTTACCATGGTTAATACAAGGTTGATCACGTGAGCTGAAAATGAGCCTTATGTTCTTCCAAGCCAATGTGAGCAGGTATTTTACTCAGAGGTTCCATGTAAACCGGGTTGGTCATTTGTTGTTAGACATGATCCAAGAGGAAGGCCAGTAAAGTATAATGTGGTGGAAGAAGAAGATACCGAAGAACTAGAAGATGATATAGATGATGATCAGGATCAACAGTTAATTGATGATGTCCCTGACGAAGATGTTGAAGAGGAGGAACTAGATCATGATGATATAGGAGTTAATGTTCATGAGGATGATATCTGTGTGGATGATGACATTATCAAAACTGATATCAATGATGATGATGATGATATGACCATTCCTTACAATGTTGAATCTAGATCGGATGATACAGACAAAGAGTTGGATGAAGAAGAAGATCAATGACATTAAAATGTATAAGTTATGCTATTATATTATCTATTTGATATTAATTTCTTGATAGAATTATATTTGACTTATGTGGTTACATAATTAATTCATGATATTTTTAATTTTTTATGCCATTACATATTTAATTTAATGATGTACTTTTTAATGTTTGAAAGGTCAAAAAAAAAACATTTCAGTAGTGATGTTAACAACCTTGAAATTAGTGTGTTTTATGTTTCATGTGATCATGAAAGATTAAAAAGTCAGTTGTAGAGGTAGTTGTTTAGTGGTTGACGTGTATGTTGGTTCTTTTTACAATGTAACTAGGTTTGTCTTCTAATCTACCTATGGAATTGCCAATCCCAATCGAAGGCAGGTCGAAAGACCTAGACCAACTCACGAGGACTTTAAAAACCTCCTACACTTCGGGCTCTACAAGACTCGAGAGGGTGATCCCTTAATGTGTTTACAACCTATGCACCCTTATTATAAACAACATTAACAATAACATATGATCTCACTTAATAGCTCAACACAATAAGATAATATCAACTAGAATTGGCTGTTCATAGACAATATCAACTATCTGGAGTGTGAGATAACTAAACACAATCCATTGTATAAGATAGTCAATGATTTGAAATTTTTAGCAAGCTCTAAGCAAAGATAAGAAAATACTGAACTACATTAATAATTACAACTTAGATCAGTGCCACATATCCATTGTTGGAGTCAAATTCATAAGCATCTATAGGTTATTTAATACATCACATATAAGATCCCTGACAATATTGCATTACAATTTCATCAGTATACATTCTAACCTAGGACTACTTATGGAATCCTTATACATCACATATCTGCGTATAATCTCATTCAAGCATTTTAATTAATTCCTTGAATTAAAGCTAAAATAGAATCATACACACCACAACAGTGAGATGGATAAAACAACCCTTAGTTATTTTATTTAAAGTTCAGATATGCATGTACAATGGAGAGACATGAGCTCGAATTTTCATTTCAACTCAAATGCTGAATCTTTGTTATACAACATTAAATCTCCTATGAACTCAAAGGCACATTTACATAATGACTCAAAGCCTAAATTGCATTTCTCTAAAACCATTGGACTTTATAATTCACTCTGCAACTTCACCTAGACTTCGACCAGGGAATTATCTAACTTGCTTTAACCCATACTTTTGGCCTTGAAATCCTTCTTATAGAAAATGAAGGAGCAAACAAGCACCAGGCCAGAAACTACACCTGTCACCAGTCAATTGGAGCACCTAGTGATATTCCAAAATTTGTTACAATAGCCACCACCTTGAAAAATATTCTTGTTCAAAAATTGTTACAACAACAATCATCCTAGAGCATATTCTCATTCATCATGTCAGCCGAGGAAGGTTGATGCAATAACAAAAAACCACACGAAACCAACACCAAGAAAGTCATCCATACAAAACTGGAAACACTGTAACCGCAACATCTGATTTGCCACCTGTCGGTAGCCCACTCTTTTTACTCATCATCAGTCAAATACTTAGCCACCCACCTATGGTATTCTTCATCAGTTGGCCAGTCAAAATTAATCACCTCATTTACCTTTGTACTATAAGGCATATACTTTACCGCTACCTGATTAGCATCTCTTTCAAAAGATTCCAAAAATGAGCCGGTACCAATAATCTTATCCATACAATTTTCCAACAAATCATAATCTGAGTCATCAAAAATTATTTTAATTTGATTATTGATGACTTTACTTGCTTGATCTTGCCATTGTTGGAGTGTTCTGATTTCCCCCTACTCATCAGTTATATCAGATAATAGTGTGTTACCCCAATCTTTGAAGTTCTTTACCAATTCCCTAATCTTCCTACTTAGATCATCTGGTAAGGTCTGAAAACCTTGCAATGATTTAACTAATATATAAATAGGCTTCAATGATTGGGGCCTGTTATTTACATCAAAGCTTGAGGATTTATTCATAACATCTAGATCATTTGCCCTAGGGATCCAATTTTGAATTATTGGAATCACTATCCCCTGATCCCTATCAATATTCTTTATTGCTTCAAATAGCAAAGAATACAAAGAATGTATAGAGGGCAGTTTATTATCCACTTTTTCATTTAAATGCTCCAAAACAATAGTAACAATTTCTTTTTCTTTTGAAAGAAAACCATCCTCTTTTACCCTTAGTGATGTCTTTAATTGATCAATGTTTTGCATGAGCTGCCTCTTTCTTGGATCAACAAAGCACTTTTTTTCTTCATCAACTTGTTCTAGAGGAGGGGTAAGAGTAGGATTTTGAATGGGAGACCCTGGTGTAGAAACATTTGGAGAAGCAGGAGGCATTGACCTTGCTGTGGGAGGTGATGTGCTGGTTCTTGGAGCATTAGATGTTTCCCCAGTATGTCTATACTTGAACCTTTCTACTTCAGTTTGCAGCTCAACATTCCTCTATTGCATTTTACTATATTATTCAATTAAAATGTTATACTTCTCCATTAGGCTCTTTCTTTCAGCCTCCTCCCTTTCAACAGTCTTTTGGGCCAACTTGGCCACATTCACAGTTAAACTAGTGGCTTTAGTTGTTGTAGTCTCTGAAGCCCTCTTTATTATTAATCCTCCTTTGAAATTTGGATTAATATCAGTAATGTTTGGTTTTCTTCCTTGTGGAGCCAATGCCCAAATTGCCAAGGTCTCATATTCTTCACTGAAGGTAGAGTTTTGTAATGCTTCCTTAACTTCTTTTTCAGAATCCTGAAAAAGATTATTGGACTTTATAATGGCATTGAAAGCCACTATATCTGTGATGTCCCATTCAGGAAAAATCAAAACACCAACCTGATTCACTAGTTGTCTTCCTTCTTCAGGAGTGATGTTTTTGAACTCTTCCATTAGTTCAACTTTCACTTCTTCATCATTCTCCTGATCTAACATGTCAGGCCTTAGTTCTCTTCTCTCCTTGCATTTATTTTGATATTCCTCAAATTACATCCTCCATGTCAATTGCAAGAATACATTGTCTTTACAAATGCATTATCATCTAAGAACTCCTTGCAAGCCTCCATTCGTGCATCCTGCACACTCTTACCCTTCATATCCAAATCAGATAGAACCAATTCAACTGACCTAGGAGGGGATGGCATACCAACCTGCATGTATTGATTAGTAACAATAATTTCATCTGTGAGATCCTTAGGTAGGTGATCAGTTATTTTCCTCTTAGGGCTTGGCTCAGGTGGTGGTGATGGGGGATTGCGCTTTGGTGAAGATTTTAATTCAATGATTTTGACAGCCCCAAGTACTTTGAATTTTGGGTCTGGTCGTGAAGGTGCCTTCATTATTTTCTTCCCTTTTCTGTTTACTTCTTCCTCATCACTGCCAGTATCCCTTTTCCTCCTATAGATGGGCAGCCTTTCTGTAGGCTGATATACTGGCCTTGTTTCAAGTGGCATATCACTTTTTCCTTGCATATCCATACTTAGCCTTAAATTTATCTTTTTGGTTGTCAAGGTGTCCATTATCTCCTTGAAATTCTTCATTAAAAAATCAATTCTCTTGTGGTATGGAGTGAATTCCATCAATGGATCATACATCAGATCCATTTCATGCACAATATCCAGTAGCTTACTATAAGCTATCCACTTTTCCTTGTTCAATTCGTCTATTTAAATCAAATTCATTCCTGATCAGATCCTCGGGAAATTGAACTCATGTGCAAATTTGCCACCTTTTATTCGTTTATGCGAAAGAGCAAAGAAACCTTCAGGATCATGTTGTCACCTTGGACCAAATCTCAAATGGTAATCAACAAAGAATTTGTCAAAATGTGTCCAACCTCCCTTTAAAATGTAAAGTCGGAATATGTCAGGGAATAATGTTCCCTTCCCCTTTCCAGTTAAGGTTATCTTCATGAATACACCCCATTTGCCACATAACTTCTGCAAACCCTAGTCTTGGTGGCACATTGTATGGCAGTATGTGAGGGGTTCCTTGAAATCCATATATTCTCAGGACAGTGCTGACTGGATATGGGATAATGTTACCCCAATTATGTAAAACCCTCAATTCTAGTTTCCTCTCCTTCGGCCTAAGGAAATCATGCACTTCCTCAGGGATCCTAGGTACATTTACCATCAATCTAGCCCTCAATCTTGTACCAAAACAATTATCAAATTGCACATAACTGGTGCTTTCCTTATTACAGGACAAATCTGCAGCCCATATCTTTACTAGCAATCTTTCTCCATTAACTGATTTTCTTAAGTTCATCTTCTCAGCAAAGAAATCAACATTCCTAAACAAGAACATATGCATCAACATGGAATTCTAAAATAATTGAGTACCAGTATCACCATTCTGTAGCTTCGACAGTCCTTCATCTATCCTCTCCACCAAAAAAGAAGCAAAGTCATATGTTACAAAGAAGTTAGGGTGTTGTATTTGCACCCCCATGAACATGTATGCAATCGACATTACTACACTGGGGCTAAAACCCAAAATTTGACATAGTGAATAGAAAGTTGTCAAGAAAGGCTTTGCAAAACAATTCAATCTAAAGGGTTCCTAGTCACTAGGGCTGATGTAAAATTGTGAACCCCCTACCTTAACCAGATGAGGTGGAAGCAGCTTAACCCTAAAAAGAGATTTGAATTTTGTATACTCCTGCTTCATTTCTTCAAGATTAATAGGAACCAAGTCATCACTTGGCTTACTCAAATCAAAATTCTGTTGGATAACATCTTTGTTAATTTCTAATAGAACCCCTCCATCATTATCTTTGATTACCCGTGTGATAGGGTCATATCTTTTGGCCACTACTCTAAGTAAGTCCACATCAGAGAACACATTTAGAACAACCATCTTTCCCATGTTGTACATCCATCCATTTGAAAAAGGATAAGGAAAATCCCTTTGTCCATACCATAATCTGAACATTTCTAAGCCTGTGAGTGGAACCCTAGCATCAGCAATGTTGGAATTATTACACACCAACCCCTCCCCTAGGATTTTCCCTCGCATCAACAACAAACCTTTCCTTCTGTCATTTGTTGATAATGGAAATTGATCTAGAAAATCATCATATAATTTTCTTTTCAAATACTCTATGTTGCCAGAGTGTTGCTTGGTTGGCGCCATTTTAGACAAACTAGGGCCTCACTACAATGTTACACTTCAAGTGGCTATGACTAAGCAGAGATAGGAAATTACAGAGTAAAAATACCACAATTCCTCACAATTTATGATTAAACATTAGCCCTAACAAAATATTTTAATGAACTCAGTGACAAACATAGCAGACCCCCCCTTCCCAAATTTAGGTGCAGAATGACTGGGAAACAGAGAAAATTAACTCACAACTTTTTTCGCACAAACTACAATTTTTGGCTGCAGCTACTCACAATTCCACCTTTGGCTCTGAAACTATTTTCATGAAATACTTGGATTCTTTGTGATACAAATGAGACGAGTAAATTGATTTTATGTCAATCAAATCCTACAAGTAGATGTCTCATCCGCCATTAAAGCTCACTCGTGGGCTGCACAAAGGGATCCAACCATAATTTGATACATATTTAAATTTGAGCCGTTGATCCTTCAGTTTGATCAAATCATCAACGACCATCTTCAAAATAGGCTGACATAATAACTAACACAACAATAAAGGGGCCCACTATGTCATACGCTGCGAAGGAATGCTACGTGGCAGTTGCTCACGATATCGCAATCCTTTGATTTACCATTGCGGGATGGCAGGCACCATCGATCTTTTTACCATAAATCCTGCTCCTTCAAAAATGGTCGTCATCCTTTCCTTTAACTATCGAGCAGGTTTTCCCTTAAAATAATAACATCTGTGTTGAAATAAAACATGCGCATCTTACAAGCACATTAGTAATCCACCCCATAATACATTTAAAACCGGCGAACGCTTTCTTCACTCCTTAGGCTTCATTGGATGAGACACATGGCAGGCACCTATGACATCGCGATCCCAAAATTCCTAATCGTGGGATGGCGGGCATCGTCAATCTTGAAGAGACAGCTCATCAATGGTCACCCATATTTCATCCTTTAGGAGGGGCACGTGGCACCCACCCGTGATATTGTGATCCCTGTAATCCCTGATCGAGGGATAGTGGGCGTCGTTGATCTCATTCCTTTAACACAGTCGCCAGCCATGTTGTTAACCTTCGAGCATCTTTTCCTGCGAGATTATAACATATCCGTTGATTTAGAACCTGTGCATCTCGAGAACACTTTAGTAATCCACCCCTTAATACATTTAAAGTCGGCTAGTGTTTTCTTTACTCTTTAGGCTTCATCGGATGAGACACGTGGCGCCTGCCCATGATTTTGCAATCAACTCAAGCACCATTGCGGGATGGCGGGGAATGGCTCAGATCAAATGGTAGTTGGTTAGCAATAGCTCAAATTTGATCCCCCGGATAGGACACATGGCGCTCGCCCGTGATTTCACAATCCTTCAATTCCCGATCATGAGATGGTGGGCACCATTGATATCTGCAGGAAATAGATAAACGGCAACACTAAATCAACCCTTGCAAAATAAAACATTCATTAAAAGGAGAAGTGGGCATTACTAGGCAGACGACAAATAAAAAAATTATATTTATAGAAGAAAAATAAAATAAATTTACAATTTGTTTTATAATTTCACTTTTAATTTTAAATGTATGTTCACTCATTAAGTTGTATTTTTTTACAATCACATTTTTATTTTAGATGTTTGTTTATAAAATATAAAGATGCATTAAAAATATATTAGAAATATTTTTCTTTATATTATATAGCATTCATAACATTAAATTAACATAGAATAATTTCACAATATCACTTAACCAATCAAGAAAAATTTAATCATTACTATGCAGCATTATTCTCACATCAAACTAACAAATAAACATTGAAAATAAATTTATTTTTTTATATTATAACATTCATAACTTAAACATACACAATATCAAGTTAATTATAAAAAAACACATAAAATTATTTATAAGCAGCAAACTTTTAACAATTTAATAAAATATAATTTAATATAATTAAGAAAAATTAAATACAAAATTATAGATAAATTTATGAAATATTGATTTACTTATCAAGAAAAAATCAAGGATAAATTTACTTATTATAGATAAATCTACTTACCAATCTATTTTAACCATCGAGAAAAAATTAATCATTAGTGATTGCAACATTATTGGCACATCTTTTAAACTGACAAATAAACATTGAAAACACATTAATTTTTTATATTATAACATTCATAACTTAAACCTTTTTATACACAATGTCAAGTTAACTATAAATTGTATAGAGTTTAGATTTGCTATATCTCTCATATATATACATAGGTAAATTTCAAAATATTTTAAATTATATAATTTCAAAAAAAAATGAATGAATTTATAGAAGATTATTTTTATTAAAGAGATAGAATCTAATCCCAATACTAACATTAATTATAGGATCTAGCCATACAACCCTAAAACTAACACTAATTAACTTCAAGCCCTAGCTCTGGTACATATCCAACCCTAAACATAACTATGATTCTAAAGAGCTAACATTGAAACCCTAATTAAACCATAGCCTAACCTAATACTAACCCTTGCCCCATTGGGGTTAAGGTTCAATTAGTATTCAATTTGGGTTAGGGATCAATTAGGGTTATAATTCAATAAGGGTTTAATTAATGTTAGGGTTTAATTAATGTCAGGGTTAAGGTTAGTCTTAAATTACAGCTAGGATTGGAGTTAGAGTTCAATTAAGGTAAGGGTTATTGTCTATTTTAGGGTTAGGGTTCAATTAGAGTTCTCTAGGGTTTTGATACAATTAGGGTTAGGTTTCAACAATACCTAGGGTTATGATTATAGTTCAATTAGTGTTAGAGTTATGGTTATAATACGAGTTCAATCAGGTTAGGGTCAAGGTTTAATTAGTGTTAGAGATAGGGTTGCAATAATAAAATTTTCCATAATGATATGGAAAGACAATCAATTGGATTCATATACAAATGCACAAATAAGAATTGGTAATTAAGAATTCTCTAGAACTAAAGTTATAACAACAAATACAATCCTTAGCTTAATCATTAGTTCTTTGTTAGGGTTGGGATAAGAATTTAACGGGGCCAACCGAGACTTAGAAAATAAAACCCTGTGGAGGAAATAAAGTATTAAAATCAAAGTTGGGTTTTAATTTTAATATGGTGACGTAAGCCTAAGCCATTAACTCTAGTGGTCATGTTGCCGATGGCTTAGCCAAAGCCTTTCATTAAATACTAACCATGCAATGTGTAGGTTTTCCATATTCGAAGATATGGGAGAAGATCTCGATCATACCCCACCAACTCGCAGACCTAAGGTGTCACCCTATTATTTAGCGCGAGGTCAGCAAAAGGAAGATGTGTGTCCTGTATGGAATGTGGGGCCCAATATCCACTATTGAGCTTATAACCTGTGGTTTTAGATCGACAACCAAGATCAAAAGCTAATGTAAATCTCTATTGTTCCCTGCTAGCTCGCAGGAGGAAGAGGAAGGTTGGTGAAGCATTAATGAATTATTCCTTGCTTATGTAGTCATGTCGATCTCAATCTGTGTGAAGATGTTGTTGTTGGCAATCATGAAGGGTGATCTTTGGATTCTCATGTAGCTCTAGTTAAACGGTGACAGTACACACACTGCCAAATTGCCATGTTTGCACATGCATATTTACTAAGCATTGATGAAGGTTGCCATTACCTCACACAATAAATACAAGAGGAATTAATTGCTAATAGTGTCATTCTTGTAGCAGTTAGAGCGCTTTGTGGGCTGAGTCTAATCAAGTTTGAGTGCTTGTCTAAGAAGAGAAAATGAGTAAGTCAGTAAGGAGGTCTGTTCATTTGAGCTCACAAAAGCTCGGTCCTGCTATTCAGGAAGGTGCTTTGGTTGACAAGCCAAGGCTTGTGCCCACTAGATGCAGTAGAAGTTTGCAATTCCAGGACATTGCTGCTCAACTGGTAGATGACAAAGGTAAGAAGCCGGTGTGCTGTGGATGCCAACACTCGCCCATTGATGACCTTACAACACTTATTATGATGTAACCAAGATCGACTTGGACTACTGTCGGTATTTAAGTCGCTTCAATCACGGTCTGCCCTCTAATGAGGAAATGATATTTGTGGGTACATCGACTGTTAAAACCCCAAGTGGATGGACTAGAACTGTATTGGGAAAGGACAAGAAAGAAGAGGAGGCTGAGGGTCTACCGTATTGGGCAACAACTAGAAGCAGGCGTGTATACCGGGGTCTGAGTGTTGGTAAGGGCAGGGTGGCAGGTAAATAAGAAGTTGTTGTGGTGTGCCTTCTTTGCAATTTGGTTGCCTATTTTTTTTGTGTGGCCTAGCAAGAAGGGGATTTTGATGCAATTTGTGTTCCCTATTCTTTTAGCATTCCCCAATTCGTGCGCCATTATGTTTTGCAGATTCAACATGTGGGAAGTTCTAAAATGAAAGTCAAATGCAATGGAGATTTTGTTCAAATGAAAATTTGTGGTGAAATTACATTTGAGCCCAAAGCTTGTTGCTCCCTTGTCATATAAAAGCGAATTCAAAGGAAACATTTGTAGAGAGGCTGATGAAAGCTCTAGCTAGGTTTTGAGTTGAATATATGAATTGCAGAAAGATATCGTCTCATTGAAGTGATATATGTGGTGCCATTAGTACATTAAAACTCGAAAGGGCGAAATAGAATTGATAGCATGTTTTGAGGTTTTGGATGAATATATGCAAAATTATCTTGTATCTTAGATATGATGACTTATAAGCATGAATAAGCATTATAATTCTAATATATTTTCTCTCCTTATGTGGTTGAGTGAATTTTGAATGAAATGTTAATGAAGTTGTCATTCTTCTTTTGAGAATTTGTTCAATTGTGTGTCTATGTTTTTGTTTTGATTCAAGAAAATCAATTAAATGCTTAAATGGAGTCATAAGTTTACAATTATTTACAAAGGATTTGATAAGTAGTAATATATCAGAGAATTGAGCTCCATAATGCAAGGTATTAAATGGTAGATTAATTCTATTAGAATTCTTGGGTCATTTCACGCTAGCATTAAATGGGTAACTAAATATTTAGCTGACAAGAATAAAGAATAATATGTAAATGGGTCCGCTCACTCACTCCCTCTATCTCTCTCCTTAACCTAAACCCTTAACCTTAAAGTCTAAACCCTTAGCCCTTAAACTCTAAACCCTTAATATTAGGTGTGTATTAAAAACATTATAAAAGTATAAATTTTTGGAGTTCTATTAGGAATTGAATGATAAATGACGATGAATGGGAAAATCTAAGGCACTTTAATATTTTCAACTAAAAAGTTAAGAGTTCAATTAGGATGAGTGTTCACTTAGGGTTAGGTTTAGGGTTCAATTAATGTTCAATTTGGGTTAGGATGGAGGATGAGGTTGGGGTTTAATTAAGGTTATGAATTCAATAAGAGTTCAAATAGGGTCAAGGTTAAGATTAGGGTTGGGTTTAGGTTCCAGCAGGATAAGAATTAGTGTTAGGGTTAGGATTAGAGTTCAATTGTGGTTCAAAGTTAGGGTTACTTGTTTTGATGGGACCTAAATTTCAATAAGTGTTCCCTTAAGTTTATGATTAGAGTTATGAATCTACAGGTGAGTTCAATTAATTTTCACTTAGGGTTTCTTTCTTGGGAGAAGTTTATTGAATGGTAAGTGTATTTTATAAAATTAATATGTCAAGAATTAATTTTAGATAATCCTACATGTGATTTTTCATATGGTATTAAATTGTAGATTAAAATTGATAATAGATTTCCTTCCTTCTTTTGCATTGTAAGCTACCATAATATATGGCCTTAAAATCCTATTCATATTTTGAGCTTTTCTAAAATATACAACACGACATCCAACAAAAAAATTTGTTATGCATTTTTTCCAAGCACAAATCCTTAGAATTCTTAATGTGTTACTTAGGTTAATTCTTTATTGCAATAAATAAATACACACTAATATATATATTATGGATTTGAGGGAAATATTAAAATATTTATATATATAGAAAAAATTAAATGCAAGTGATTCAAGTACATACCTTTGCTTTTGTTAATGTTGATGAAGATACAAATGTTGATGAAGTGCCAGATTTGATGACATGATGATATAAAAAACTAGAATATCTTTGCTCTATGTGGCACTTGAAATTTTGTAAAAAACTATAACTAACTCTAGTACATCAAATTTGTGACTTTGGACCTATTTTGCATCAATAAATATGAGCTTTGACACATGCCTTCTAATCTAGCATACAATATGTACTTAAATGCTCAAAATAGTTGGGAGTAGTGTTGAGATTCGTGGATCTTTGGGAAGGTCCAATGCTTCACATTTTTATCTCTCCCTATAGATAGAGGTAGAGATGAATATAGAATGAGAGAGGCAAAGGGATAAAAATAGATATAGATATAGACAGAGATAGAGGGAGAAATAAATATATAGAGAGATAGGGAGATAGAGGGGATATATATATATATATATATATATATAGAGAGAGAGAGAGAGAGGTGGCAAGATAGAGATATAAGGAGATATAGAGAGAGGGGAGAGAGAGAGAGATAAGTAGAGAAAGACAAATGGGGAGGAGGGAGATAGGAAATGAGGGAGATAGAGAGAGAAAGAGAGGGGAGAGATAGATAAATGGGAAGAGAAAGACATAGATATAGAGATATATGGGAAGATAAAGGGACAAATAGGTTGAGATATGAAGATAGATAGGGGTATAGGGAGGGAGCAAAAGATCAGGGAGATATGGGGAGAGATTGAGAGAGGGAGGGAGAAAGGGAGAGAGATATGTAGAGGAGGGAGAGATAGAAGATGGGGAAGAGGGACATATATGTAGAGAGGGGGAGAGAGGGAGAGCGAGAGGGGGAGGATAATTTTTTACTTTAAATTCTATAAAATATTCAATAAATAATAATATAAATATTATAAGAATTATATAATTTGTATTTTAAATTGCACACTATATTTTTATTTTTGAAAAATATGTAATTTTTTAACCATTTTCCTATATATTTAGTATTAATATTTTTACATCTTTTAACAATTCAATATATAATACAAATAAAATATAGTTAATAATTTAATTAACTAGCATACCTATATTAATTAATAATATATGTAAAACACGCCGAGAGTTATCTTTATCAAGATGCCTATAGACTTGAAAAAATGCTTACATTTTCATGAATATGAATTTGGAAAGCAATCAATTCGATTTCATTATTGTTTGTGTCATTGTTTATCTCAATTCCCATATATAAGGGTACACATTGAAATTTGAAATCATACCATCTTGTCTATAACAACAATCAACCAAGAACAATAAATTTAAAAGCAAAAATGTTCATCAATCATTAGATTTAGTATTGATAGCATCAAAGAAGTATATCATGACAAAATGGCATTAACTAACTTAGATATATCTGTTGAAAAGGACCTTTTGTATAATGTGTGAAAACTTAACATCATCTTGTTTTCATGCTTCAAAATGTTCACTTCTTTTGTTGTTACACCCATAATTTCTTTTGCCACTTCTTCAAAAGTTGTAATCCAAGTGAATGAAGTATGGTCTTCCACTTTGCATTGAAGTATATATTTATAATCACATTTAGGGAAAGTTTTTATCACATCTTCCAAAATACCACTTAGCATTTTCATTAGTGTTTACCTTCTTTTTGCTGATTGCCTATCTCGATTTTCAAAGGGGCATGTTGTATATAAAATTTTCTACCTTAATATGAAGATCTGTTAGCTTTTATCACTATCCAATAAGGTTTACTAGAGTTGGCAAGGTCTTGATCTGTGTTGTGAGAGATACTAGGGTTAGGAACAAATAGGGTTTAAGGAGTTGAGGTTAAATTAGGGCTAGAGTTTAATTAGGGTTAGGGTTCAATTAGGGTTAGGAGTTAAGGTTGAGTTTGGGCTTCATCGAGGTTAAAGGTTAGAATTAGGATAAGTGTTCACTTAGGGTTATTGTTAGGCTTAAGATTGGGCTTAAGATTTACTTATATAGTATTTTGGATAATAAAAGCAATTTTGATTGATTTAATATTTTCTAAATTCATTATTGAATTTAAATCTTATAATTTATTGTCTAAATTCATTATAGAAACAATGTATGATAATTTATTCTCTTGATTTTGAGGGTGAAAGTGTGGCTACATAGGGTTTCTATAGTACATAGTATTTGTAGGAGAATGGTATCTCTATTTTGAATTATTCTAAACCTTGTTTCTATGTACTAGTTTTGAAATTCATTTTGTTGTTATACTCTATAATTGGTAGTTTATATATTTCTCTATACAGTTTTTTAGCAAGATTGGGGACACTAATAGAACCTTCATTTATTTTTTTTTTTTAAAAGCCTAAGAAATGTATAAAAATTTGACAACATGAAAACCATGAAAATAAAAGTGAAAATAAAAATTTAACATAGTAAAAATGGCCAATCATGTGCCAAAAATGAAAAGAACCATTTGTTGTTACTCTAATATTTCAACCACATGCTAAATTACCAAGTGCATTTTATAAATGTATCATGCAAGGAGCACAATATTGGGAATCAATGTGAATGATTCTCATCAAGAAATTAGGAAAGCTTTGAGATTGAAGGACCCAAGCTCTTTGTAGGTTTTCAATGAAGATTTAATTAGCCACTAATAGGAACAATAAGAAAATAGATAAATGTGAAAATAAATCCTAATCTCTAAGAGTGTTGTGCTAAGAATCACATACACATCTCACAAATTTCAATAGAGACATGAGACACATTTATAGAAATAAAGGAAAGAAATATATATTTAGATAGTTATTAATCTACAAAAGATTAGGACCTACGTACTTCAAGAGATTAATAAAAATAAGTTTTTATTTATAATTTTTAAATTTGATAATTTTGAAATTATCATAGATGTAAAGTAAAGATAAAATAGTTTTCAACAAAACAAAAAAGAATGACAAAAAAATAATGTGATTAATCAAGAATAACATGATATTGCAAAAAATATAATAAATAAAAGAATATGCATAATTGTACATAAGCCATCAAAAGTCTAAATATACCTATTTTTATTAAAAAAAAAAATCTTTAAAATGACTAAAAATTATTAAAACTTATTAAGCTCCATGAAAAAACACTACCTTCCATATAA
>VDFB02376475.1:14871-63564 GCA_007258455.2 Sequoia sempervirens
CTTTTAGTTGCAAAAGGTATTCATAATTATTTCAATTATTATATATATATTTTGATTTCATAAAGTTTATATCTATAAGAACAAATGAATTTATATAAATGACAATTAGATAAATAGATAGTATATATTAATAGATTGTCTTATTTTCTCAGGTTTAGTTTGAATGTTATTTTCAACAATTAGCTTATTGTAATAAGAGTAGTACTTTTTTTTCAAATGTGAAGTGACAATAGGGTTATCGATGTCAATGGTGAGTTGCACAAGCAACTTCATCTGATGCATAGGGTGTATCGCCATTCACATACGTGGTTAACAATTGTTAGTGTTTTGTAGCTCTGTCTAAAAATATATATATATATATATATATATATATATATATATATATATATATATATATTGTGTATTTCTAGTGGGAAAATCTAGGCATGACAAGGATTACCTATGTAATTAAATAATTTGTTATTTTCTAACTAAAATCAAGAGCTTAGTTAAAGTTGTCATATTAGTAGAACGACATATAGAAATTATTTAATATTTAATTCAAGATTTAGTAGATTGCTCAAACAAGGGTAGCGAAACATTTTAGATGTGAGTTTGGTTAAAAAGGGGGTTTAATTTAAAAGTTACATGAAGATATTTCCATAAAACAGTTTATACAGGTGATATTTGAGTATTGTGGTATTCTAAATCCTTAACCGCTAACTCACACAATTGACAAGTTAATTATATTAGGATAAAATAATCTCTAGTGAAATTGATTCAACTAAGTTGAATTAATATGCCCTATTAGTCAAATGCGATGACAAGATTCAAACTTAATGATAATATTATTGGAAGGAACACTTGTAATCATGTTATCTCATCTTGACAATTACAATGTCAATGAATATATATGCTTGTAAAAAAAAAATAAGCTGGGTTTTTCTAATAGAAAAAATTATGGGCATGACATCTTTTCAGCCTTCTCCTTTCCATTGAACACCAAGTCCTTCCACTCCCTCTCTAAAATCATGGGGGGACGCTCGTACTTTTTGTTCTTCTCTAAATGTGACCTATATTGGTCCCTCGCATACTTTAGATAGGTACCAGCTTTCTTAAGGACCTTGTTTCGGTTGAATGTTTTATCACCGAACCACACAACTAAATGATTAATGAGCTCATCTTTTAAATCTTCATTTTGGGCATTCCACCATGTACGTGTTGTGGGTCCCAAGAGATCCAATGTAATATCACTTAGATGTTTATAAAAAACATCATTTCCTGCAAAATGATCATGGGAGATCAATAGTCTAAAAAGAGCGATCAATAAGTAAATTTCAATTGGATTATATAGAATAATAATTAAAACATTTTAAAGTACTTGGGACCTTCTCTATCTTTATGGGAACGAAATCCTTGGTCACCACAAGTGTGACTGGCAATGTTCCCGTACTAGTAATACGGGAAGATCCATGAAATGTTGCTAAAACATCACCAGTACTAGTGGCCTCTGCATCCCCAGGTACATGTCCTAACGCATGTTCTGGTATGTGTTCACTACCAGAGGGTGCATTAACAGATGCCTGTATGGTATGTGTTGCTGACATTTCAAACGATAATATAGGCACGGATGATGGGGTCAGATAATGTGATGTATGCGTAGGAAGATCAGGATAGACACTTGTACCAACCCTTACTCCTCGGGAAGCACTTGCAGTACCCTGATCGTGGCCAGGAGCATCATGAGGAGGCAAATAACCCTGTAAAAACAACACATATTCTAGTTCATGACATAAAAGAGTACAAAATATAAAACCATGAATGAACTTATGTTATAATTAAAGACCTCATGACAACTTACCTGCAAGTTTTGTAATCTCTTTATCAATACTTTAACCCTCTCTCTTATCTCATCTGTTTGAGGCATTTTGAACATCAACTTAGTCATTTCTTCATTGCATTTTTTCATGAGCTTCTTTATCGTATCAAAAGGGTTTGTTGAATAAGTGATGTCATCATCACAAAATATTGACTGAACCTCACTATGGATGCTCTCCTCTACTACTGGTGCCTTTCCCTGATTAGTCGACTGCAACAAGAATATTAAAAACATTATCAAAATTAACCCAAAAAACTTATGAAAAAAACATAATAATAAAACATTTTGCTTGTATCTAATTTGTATAATTACAATGAGGTAAACCTGTCAGGTAGAAGCACTTGAAGATACATCGCGATCTGTGCTCTGGACCAGAGCCTTCTCCGTATGATTAATGTCCCCCTCTGACAAAAATTAAATATAAAAAAACATTACCAAAATGAAAAAAAACATAAGAATAAAATGGTATATTGGAGTCATTAATTGGAGGTTGGGTAAAATGGTACATAGTATGTACCACCCCCATAGTAACTGTGTTTGTAACTTAGTGATTCAAATTGTAATTGATTAGCAACTCTTCCCCTGAAGTTATTGATTTTATCACACATACGAATACACGGTTTCCCTCGCGTGCCTCGAATATACAATTGGGTTGCTTATTTGTTGACCTAGATCGTGTACTATTTATAAACCCTACAATATTCCCTGATGCTTTTGTCCTTTTTTCAATGTACATAGCCACTCCTTTATTTTGATCCTTATCTTTTAGTAGTATATAATTTGCTGACAATGCATACCTACGCATACTTCGTGTATATCGAACCAGTTACATCCAATCTTTGTAATTGTAATAGGGTCCAACATACTCCATCAATTCAGTAACTTTTTCATAACAGACTTTTATGCCGTCCATGCAAAATAGGCCCAAACCATGTAATGACGATGGTGCTATGCGATATATCCTCTTGTTAACACAAAAATCAGTGTTTATTGGAGGAAGTTCCTTGGGTACCCATTTTTTCTGTAGATACTTGTACCTCAAGGGCACCTCAACGTCACCTATGCTCTCATCATCATAAAAATATTACCCCGCTTCAGCAAGAAAAATTCCATGCGTTTATAGAATTTTCTTCTAATCTTTTGACCTCTAGTTGATCTCCCTCTTTTAGACATACTACATGTCTCGCTTTCCTCTTCTCTTCCTGAATTTCCCTCGCTCGAGGAAGAAAGATCTGACAAATACCTATTTGGTGGTACCGCGACTCATAAGGATGTTGGATGAAGTTCTTTCATGGTGATGTGATCCCAAGGTGACATTATGATTAATCTATCATTTCATCGCTAGAATTTCACAGGTTATAAGGTAATCAAGTCTTGATAGATTGCAAGCTATTATTACTACCATGTCCAAATGTGTCCATCACAAATCAAATCTACTTAACGTTTTAACTCCCAAACTTTGTAACAAGTGTTAAATGTGACTATGGTCCACCAGTTACACAACCAAGGCCTCAAATGTATTCTCTAATTGTAATCAACGAACTTTTGATCTTCATTCAAGTAAATAAACTTTAAGGGAAACACCACCAAATGGTTTATTGGACACCTACATGACTAAAAATAGCAGCAAATTTACATTTAATTTCCATATGTCTAAGTGGTTAATGGGGAGGGTGTGTGTACTAGGCCTAGTTAAGTCATAATAAGTTTATGCTTTGGCAATAATTTTTTTTTAAGTCATATTAAATCTTCCTATGTCTAATTGCTAGGAGATTTTTGGTATGTTTTAAGGTAGGATGATTGATGAAAGAGCCCAAAGACTAGCCTTTCTCCATGGTATCCAGGTACACATAGCAGCGGTCTTCTCTTATACGGTTGGACATGATTTAAAGAACTTAGCTAGGAATTATTCATTTAACCTAAGGTTTTATCATAATGCCATCATTGGAAAAGGATGATCAAATTCTTCTATGATGAAGAATTGGTCTATGTGCCTCTAGTAATCACTATAAATGTTTGTAAGGATAAAATGACTAATTGCATCACGTAGGAGAGAATCAACTTTGAGTTCTTCAAAGATTATATTCCTCTATTCATAATTTTTAAGGGTTGTGTGTGGAGGAGGTTATGACTACCAAGAAGGGAGGAGACCTTTCCTTGTATTCTTTTATAATTTTTATTATTCTTATTTATTTTACACCTACACTTACAAATACACATACATACGCATTTACTGTTTTCATTTATTTCTTATGTAGTTTAATAGTTTGATCGATTTCATATTATATGTGTTGAAGACTTTAGAATTTCAATTACATTAATTTATGGATATGTTGTATCTATAACACTACAAAACCATATGCTCTTTGCATTTACACTTTCATTTAGAAATACACATTTATATACATAGATATAGATTTCTTTAATGATATGTTGCATTTATTGTTCTAGGAGAGCATCCAGTAATTGCATTTACATTTACATTTAAAAATACATATACATACATATATATATATGTGTGTGTGTGTGTGTGTGTGTGTGTGTGTGTGCCTGTATGTATATCATTTATATTAAGTGTTCAGAAACAACCCATTAGGTCTGCACATGGATAAAAATTCATAAAATCAAATCTCCCATACATGTTTTGTTGAAACCTAGGCTTGAACCTCTCATTTCACATGATTTTCTTCACAAAATATTGAGGACAACAGCTATACCTTCTTTATTTCTCATCCTACGCCCTATTCATGCATCCTACAATTACAACAATATCCATAGGGCCTCTTACACAAGCTAAAGTAATCACAAAAACTGTAAGAGCCACTTTATATCATGTTTGGACTACAAAACCCTAAAAAATAGGGTAACTCAGATTATGATTTGTTGGTGAGCTGTATGGAGAAAATCATTAGCACCAACTCATTCTTGGAGTCTTTTGAAAGAGAAGTGAATCAGGTGGTAGTCAAGTACAAACCTTATAGTGTCAAGGTGAATGAGGTGATCAATTTTGATTGGCCAACTGATGAAGAGTACAAGGTGGTCCAATTGGCTGGTGACACGTGTGCTTTCTGGCCTGATGCTTGTTTTCTCCTCCTTTTTCTATAAGAAGGATTTCAAGGCCAGAAGTACGGGTTAGCAAGTTAGATATTTTTGGTTGAGTCTAGATGAAGGCAGAAAAATTGTAAAGTCCTCGATGGTTTTAGGAAAATGCAATTTAGGTTTTGAGTCATTCAGAGGGTTTTGAATCCATGGGGATTTGATGTTCTATGATAGTACTAGAATTTGAATTGATATGATTAATTCAAACTCATGTCTCTCCATTGTACAAGCATATCAGAATTTTGAATAAAATGATCAAGGGTTGTTTCGTTCATATCACTGTTGTGGTGTGTATGATTCTTGTTTTAGGTTTAATTCAAGGAATTAATTAAAATGCTTCAATGGGATTGTAGGTGGATATGTTCTATATACTTGCTATTTTTTTTTTTGTCTTACCTTATACCATTTTACGAGAATTGGGGTGCCAATGTATGAGAAGATCTTTGGAAACTAGGCATGAAAATTGAAGGTTAAAGAGAATGGGGGTGCCAAACTTACAGTACTCATTGGCCCTTGGTCGTCGATTTTCCGTGAATGCCCTCAAACTCGTCCTCGGCACTGGTATTGACCTTGTTTTCACTCCAAACTCTTCCTCAGTGTTGATATTGACCTTGTTTTCACTCCTCCAAACTCTTTGTCACCACTGGTATTGACCTTGTTTTAACTCCAAACTCTTCCTCGGCGCTGGCATTGACCTTGTTTTCACTCCTCCAAACTCTTCCTCGGCACTGGCATTGACCTTTTTTTCACTACTCCAAACTCTTCCTCGGCACTAGCATTGACCTTTCACATGTTCAATTTGACGAGCTACAACTTGGTTTCGTTAGCTTTTACAGTATGTTAATTAAGTTCAAAATTTTGGCGCCATTTAGCTAGGTTTTAATATTCTATAATATAGTTAAGTATATATTAGCTATATTTGACATAATAAATAATATAATTATTCAACTTATTATAATTAGATATTATATTCTTTAACAAAATTATTAAATATGTATAAAATTATTATAATTAATAATTAATAATAAGTATATTTTTATATAATACAAAATATAATTATTATAATATATATTTAATATAATAGTAATATATATTAATATGAGAGAGAGAAACTAAATTTTCATTGGTTGTTTCATGTCAACAATCCAAGGATGGCATGTGTCCTTGTGGAGTTATGCTCAAGGTAGCATGCCATTTGATTAAAGATATGATAATTCTCCTTTAAGACCTCTTCAATGTACCCATTGCACACTTAAGGAGACAAAGATAAATATAGGGAAGAAAACATAGAGAGAGAGGGAGATAATGACAAACATACAAATAGAAAGGGAGACAAAGAGATAGAGAGAGGTAGAGAGATAAAGAGATAAGGATAAATAGATAGAGATATAGGGAGGAGGGCTAAGGCAGAGGGCAGAGGGCTTCACATGGCCATATTAAGGAGAGAGATAGAGGAGGAGTGAGTGAGAGAGAGGACCCATGAGGGAGAGAGGGTAGGATATTGAAGATAATTTGAGAGAGAGAGGAGGAGAGAGAGGGAGAGAGAGAGAGGAGGAAAGGAGAGAGACATGTATAGAGAAAAAGAATTAGGAGGGGAAGGAAAAGGGAAGAGGGGAAGAAGGGGAGAGAGAGAGAGAGAGAGAGAGAGAGAGAGAGAGAGAGAGAGAGAGAGAGAGAGGAGAAAAGGGGAGGGGAAGAGTGTTGAGGGTGAGGATAGAAGGTTTAAGGGCCTATGTGGCTGATGAGGTAGGAGGAGAGACCGGAGTGAGAGAGAGAGGCAGGAATGAGAGAGATAACAGAAGGAGTGGCTAAGGGTAGAGGGTAGAGGTTTTGACATGGCCATAGGGTTTAGGGCCAAAGGAGAGAGAGAGCAGAGGAGTGAGTGAGTGAGAGAGAGACCTAAGGGAGGGGTAGGATATTGAAGATACTTGAGAGAGAGGGAGGGAGGGAGAGAGAGGGAAAAGGAGAGAGAGAGAAAGAAAGGGAGAGAGATATATATATATAGAGAAAGAATTAGGAGGGGGAAGGGAGAGGGGAAGAGGGGAAGAAGGGGGGAGAGAGAGAGAGAGAGAGAGAGAGAGAGAGAGAGAGAGAAGGGGAGGAAGAGGTTGAAGGGTAGAGGAACGAAGGCTTCTAAGGGCCTATAGCTGAGGAGGTAGGAGGAGAGACTTGAGTGAGAGAGAGGAGGAGGGAGAGAGACACAAGGAGGGCTATGGGCAGAGGTAGAGGGTCGACAAGGGTCATGGCCTAGGCTAAGGGAGAGAGAGAGAGAGAGGAGGAGTGAGGAGTGAGAGAGAGACCCAAGGGAGGGAGAGAGAGTGGGGCAGGACACAAGACTTGAGAGAGAGAGAGAGGGAGGGAGAGAGAGAGAGAGATATATATATATATATATATATATATATATAGAAAGAAAGAATTAGCAAGGGAAGGGAGAGGGGAAGAGGGGAAGAAGGGGAGAGAGAGAGAGAGAGATAAGGGGGAGGGGAAGAGTGTTGAGGGTAGAGGATAGAAGGTTTAAGGGTTTATGGTTGAGGAGGTAGGAGGGAGAGACTTGAGAGAGAGAGAGATGGAGGGAGTGGGAGAGAGACACAAGAAGGGAGGGTTAAGGGTAGAGGGTAGAGGGTTTATTAAGGGATAAGGGTTTAGGGTTTAGGGTTAAGGGGAGAGAGATAGAGAGGGAGACCAAATACTTATTGATAACCATAAATCTTTGATATCTCTACCTTTTATATTCAACACATATGGTGACTAATAGTTGAACACAAAAAATCTATTTGTTGTTATAGCAACAACACATAATGATTTAAAATACAACTTATACTAAACAAAAATGGACCAATAGTTGAACACTAAAACTTTTCAAAAATCCTTCACATTTAATGGGAAAATACATGTTATTTATTGTGCTCACTTTTTATATTTGTGATAGGACAAACTATTAATATAAAGTTATCCAATGCTTGTACATTGCTACCCCAATTGTTGTACACATAAGAACAATATTTTTTCACTAGGATAACAACACTTGTTTTAATGAGTGTCTATTTTTAAAATGAGCATTTTATTTTTAAATGAGGCATTTATAGTGGAGAGTTGTGATATTTTTATTTGAAAACAAAAAAACACTATTTGAAATTTCTTCAAGAAATATGTCACTTCTTTATGAGTTATGAGAGGAAGTGAGAGAGAGAGGAATAAAGGAAGGGAGGGTTAAGGTAGAGGGTAGAGGGTTTAAGGGCTTAGGGTTTAGGGTTAAGGGCAGGACCTACAGAGGGAGAGGGCAGGATATTGAAGATACTGGCAGAGAGAGGGAGGGAGGGAGAGAGATAGAGGGAGGAGGGTTAGGGGGTAGAGCGATGGTTTTAAGGGTTTAAGGTTATGGTGAGGGGATAGAGATAGAGTGGAGCGAGTGAGTGAGAGAGAGAGACCTAAGGGAGGAAGAGGGGTAGGATATTGAAGATACTTGAGAGAGAGGGAGAGGGAGGGAGTCAGAGAGAGATAGAGGGAAGGGGGGTTAAGGGTATAGGGTAGATGGTTTAAGGGCTTGCTGCTAAGGTGGAGGGATAGAGATAGTGGCGGAGGAGTGAAAGAAAAGACCAAGAGAGAGAGGGAGAGACTTGGATAGAGAGAGACCCGAGAGGAGAGGGGGCAGGAGGAGAGACTTGAGACGAGAGAGAGAGGTAGAGGGTCGCTGGGTTTGGGGTTTAAGGGTTAAGGGTTAATGGTTTAGGGTTTAGGGTTATGGGTAGTGATGGAACTTCAAAGTTTTGTTCTCTGTGTTCTATTTTATAAAAACAACACATATGGACTAATAGTTGAACACAAAAAATATGTTTGTTGTTATAAAAACAAGACATAATGATTTAAAATACAACTTATATTGAACAAAAATGGACCAATAGTTTAACACTAATTTTTTTTGAAAATCCTTCACATTTAATGGGAAAATACATGTTATTTATTGTGCTCACCTTTTATATTTATAATAGGACAAACTATTAATATAAAATTATCCAATGTTTGTACTGATGGAACTTCAAATTTTTTTCCTAATGTTTCACTCATGCCCTGCCTTATGTCACTGGCCTTTCATGGTGTTGGAAAATTTCTTAGGGTTGGGGTTTTAGCTTTGTCTTCATCTTAAACCCTTGTGTTTACCTAATGCTTTGCTCAGGATCTATTTCACCATTACCTTTTTTGAAGGGTTTTAAAAACATCTTATGCCCCATCGTTCTGTCTAGGCCTAGTCCTTTTGGTCTTAATATTTTATGTCCTCTGCGGGTTTTATTTTCCTAAGTCCTCGTTGGCCATGTGCTAAACGGTTTTAAAAAAACTTATGTCATTGTTTTCCATCTGCCTAGTAATGTCCCCTTGCCCTTTAATGAATGTTTTATTTTTCAGAAGGATGAAATTTGCGCTGCTGTCGATCAAAATGCCTTCAAGATCAACGATTGCCCACCATCCCGTGATCGGGAATTGTAGGATGGCAATATCGCGGGTGGGCGACATGTGTCCCATCTAGGGATCAAATTTGCGTGACTGTTCATCAACTGTCCTTTGATCTGATTCATTCCCTGCCATCCCGCAATGGTGATTTGGTTGATTGCGAAATCACAGGTGGGTGCCACGTGGACTGTACAAGGTGGGGGCCAAGGAAATTTTTGTGCGATATATTTTAAATGTTTCATTTCTTCCAAAGAAAAACATTTAAAATGAAATATTTGACAAGGCCGGGGAGAAATTCATTAAAAATGAGCAAAAGTGGGGAAATTAGGGCAACTAGTGATTTTAATGGTATATTAAAAAAAAATCATATTTTGATAGTTGAATACATTCAAAATATTTCTAATATATTTCTAATTTAAAAAATATATTGTTTAATTTTTTAAATATATATATATATATTTTTTTTAAATATATTATACATACAAAATTACATAATCAATAATAGATAATAGATTATGGTGAATATATCTAGGTATGTTAATATATGCTTGAAAAACTAATTTTAATTAGAAAACTTACTAACATCATTAAAAGGTAAGTTTATAATTATAAAAATTTAACATTAGAATTATTTAACATTTGAAATGTAAAATGTAAATATTATATTATAATAGTTTATAATTTACTTATATAGTATTTTGGATAATAGAAACAATTTTGATTGATTTAATATTTTCTAAGTTCATTATTGAATTTAAATCTTATAAATATAATTATATATCTTTTTATCAATATTATAATTTAAAAATAATAATGAATATTGAACATCTTAGATTTTAGTATAACTTAAATATTAAAAAATTTAATGTATAAGTTTATAAAATACAATATATATTTTTTTAAATAAAGATTTAGCATTATTATATATACATAAAAGATCCATAGAATTATATTTTAACTATTAAAATTAATATGATTAATTTCATTTATAATTTTATCTTACCCATCTTTTTAACAATTTTGGTATCCTACATAATTTGTTTTCTATAAGTATCATGTTGTAGACTCTTTATATGGAAGGTAGTGTTTTTTCATGGAGCTTAATAAGTTTTAATAATTTTTAGTCATTTTAAAGATTTTTTTTTTTAATAAAAATAGGTATATTTAGACTTTTACGGCTTATGTACACCATGCATATCTCTTTTATTTATTATATTTTAAAATATCATGTTATTCTTGATTAATCACATTATTTGTTTGTCATTTTTATTTATTTTGTTGAAAACTATTTTATCTTTACTTTACATCTATGATAAGTTCAAAATTATCAAATTTAAAAATTATAAATAAAAACTTATTTTTATTAATCTCTTGAAGTACATAGGTCCTAATCTTTTGTAGATTAATAACCATCTAAATAGCTATTTCTTTCCTTTATTTCTATAAATGTGTCTCATGTCTCTATTGAAATTTGTGAGATGTGTATGTAATTCTTAGCATAACACTCTTAGAGATTAGGATTTATTTTCCCTCTATATCTATTTTCTTATTGTTCCTATTAGTGGCTAATTAAATCTTCATTGAAAACCTACAAAGAGCTTCTGGGTCCTTCAACTTCAAAGCTTCCTATTCTTGATGAGAATCATTCACATTGATTCCCAATATTGTGCTCTTTGCATGATACATTTATAAAATGCACTTGGTAATTTAGTATGTGGTTGAAATATTAGAGTAACAACAAATGGTTTTTTTCATTTTTGACACATGATTGGCCATTTTTACTATGTTAAATTTTTATTTTCACTTTTACTTTTCATGGTTTTCATGTTTTCAAATTTTCATACATTTCTTAGTCTTTTTTTAAAAAATAAATGAAGGTTCTATTAGTGTCCCCTAATCTTAAGTAAAAATCATGTATAGAGAAAGTACAATATATAAACTACCAATGAGTATAACAACAAAATGAATTTCAAAACTAGTACATAGAAACAAGGTTTAGAATAATTCAAAATAGAGATACCATTCTCCTACAAATACTATGTACTATAGAAACCCTATGTAGCCACACTTTCACCCTCAAAATCAAGAGAATAAATTCTTATACATTGTTTCTATAATGAATTTAGAGAATAAATTATAAGATTTAAATTTAATAATGAATTTAGAAAATATTAAATCAATCAAAATTGTTTCTATTATCCAAAATACTATATGGGTAAAATCTAAGCCCAATCTTGCTTCAATAACCTTGCATGTCACTTATCCTAATTCAACCTTAACCCCCGATGGCCCAAACCCTAACTCTTAACCTAACCCTAATCAACCCTAACCCTAATTAAACTCTAGCCCCACTTAACCCCCAACCCTAACCTAAACCCTATTTGTTCCTAACCCTAGTATCTCATAAATACAGGATCGAGACCTTGCCAACTCTAGTAAACCTTATTGGATAGTGATAAAAGCTACCTTATCTTTCATTAAGGTAGAAATTTTTTGTCATACAACATGTCCCTTGAAAATTGGAGATAGGCACTACAAAAAGAAGGTAAACACCAATGAAAATGGTCAGTGGTATTTTGGAAGATGTGATAAAACTTTCCCTGAATGTGATTATAAATATATACTTCAATGCAAAGTGCAAGACCATACTTCATTCACTTGGATTACAACTTTTGAAGAAGTGGCAGAAGAAATTATGGGTGTAACAACAAAAGAATTAAACATTGATGAAGCATGAAAAACAAGATGATGTTAAGTTTTCGCACATTATACAAAAGGTCCTTTTCAAAAGATATATCTAAGTTAGTTAATGCCATTTTGTCATGATATACTTCTTTGATGCTATCAATACTAAATCTAATGATTGATGAACATTTTTGCTTTTAAATTTATTGTTCTTGGTTGATTGTTGTTATAGACAAGATGGTATGATTTCAAATTTCAATGTGTACCCTTATATATGGGAATTGAGATAAACAATGACACAAACAATAATGAAATCGAATTGATTGCTTTCCAAATTCATATTCATGAAAATGTAAGCATTTTTTCAAGTCTATAGGCATCTTGATAAAGATAACTCTCGGCGTGTTTTACATATATTATTAATTAATATAGGTATGCTAGTTAATTAAATTATTAACTATATTTTATTTGTATTATATATTGAATTGTTAAAAGATGTAAAAATCTTAATACTAAATATATAGGAAATGGTTAAAAAATTACATATTTTTCAAAAAATAAAATATAGTGTGTAATTTAAAACTACAAATTATACTTATATAATATTTATATTATTATTTATTGAATATTTTATAGAATTAAAGTAAAAATTATCCTCCCTCTCTCCCTCTCTACATATATGTCCCTCTTCCCATCTTCTATCTCTCCTCCTCTACATATCTCTCTCCCTTCTCCTCCCTCTCTCAATCTCTCCCCCATCTCCCTTCGATCTTTTGCTCCTCCCTATAATTCCCTATCTACTTCCCATATCTCAACCTATTTGTCCCTTTATCTTCCCATATATCTCTGGCCCATGTTCTTCTCTTCCCATTTATCTTATCTCCTTTCTCTCTCTCTATCTCCCTATTTCTATCTCCCTCCCTCCCCATTTGTCTTTTCTCTACTTATCTCTCTCTCCTCTCTATATCTCCTCTTATATCTCTATCTTACACCTCTCTCAGATATATATATATATATATATATATCCCTCTATCTCCTATCTCTATATATTTATTTCCCTCTATCTCCTCAGCTCATATCTCTATCTATTTTTATCCCTTTGCCTCTCTCATTCTATATTCATCTCTACCTCTATCTATAGGGAGAGATACAAAGGTGAAGCATTGGACCTTCCCAAAGATCCACGAATCTCAACACTACTCCCAACTATTTTGAGCATTTAAGTACATATTGTATGCTAGATTAGGAGGCATGTGTCAAAGCTCATATTTATTGATGCAAAATAGGTCCAAAGTCACAAATTTGACGTAGAGTTAGTTATAGTTTTGTACAAAATTTCAAGTGCCACATAGAGCAAAGATATTCTAGTTTTTTATATCATGTCATCAAATTTGGCACTTCATCAAGATTTGTATCTTCATCAACATTAACAAAAGCAAAGGTATGTACTTGAATCCCTTGCATTTAAATTTTTCAATTAAGATAAATATTTTAATATTTTCCCTCAAATCCATACTATATATATTAGTGTGTATTTATTTTATTGGGTAACAAAAGAATTAACCTAAGTAACACATTAAGAATTTAAGGATTTGTGCTTGGAAAAATGGTACAACAAATTTTTTGTTGATGTCATGTTGTATAGTTTAGGAAAAGCTCAAAAATATGAATAGGATTTTAAGGCCATATATTATGGTAGCTATAAATGAAAAGAAGGAAGGAAATTCATTATCAATTTTAATCTACAATTTAATACCATGTGAAAATACATGTGGTATTATCTAAAAATTAATTTTTAACATATTAATTTTATAAAATACACTTACCATTCAATAAACTTCTCCCAAGAAAGAAACCCTAAGTGAACATTACATTGAACCCCTTTACCTCTGTAGATTCATAACTCTAATCATAACCCTAGTTGAACATTTATTGAACACTAGTCCTAATTGTACCATAACCCTAACTTTGAACTACAATTGAACTCTAATCCTAACCCTAACACTAATTCTTATCCTAATTGAACCTTAACCCCAACCCTAACCTTAACCTTGACCCTATTTGAACTCTTATTGAATTCATAACCTTAATTAAACCCCAACCTCATCCTCAATCCTAACCCAAATTGAATATTAATTGAACCTTAAACCTAACCCTAATTCAACACTAATCCTAATTTAACTCTAACTTTTTAGTTGAAAATATTAAAGTGCCTTAGATTTTCCCATTCATCGTCATTTATCATTTAATTCCTAATAGAACTCCAAAATTTATACTTTTACAATGTTTTAATACACATGACCTAATATTAAGGGTTTAGAGCTAAGGGTTAAGGGTTTAGATTTTATGTCATGGGTTTAGGGTTAAGGGAGAGAGATAGAGGAGGAGGAGCGACCCATTTTACATATTATTCTTTATTCTTTGTCAAGCAAATATTTAGTTACCCATTTACCGTTAGCATAAATGACCCAAGAATTTAATAGAATTGACTACTCATATAATACCTTGCATTATGGAGCTCAATTCTCTGATATATTACTACTTATCAAATCCTTTGTAAATAATTGTAAACTTATGACTCCATTTAAGAATTTAATTGATTTTCTTGAATCAAATCAAAAACATAGACACAATTGAACAAATTCTCAAAAGAAGAATGACAACTTCATTAACATTTCATCTCAAATTCACTCAACCACATATAAGGAGAGAAACATATTAGGAATTATAATGCTTATTCATGCTATAAGTCATATCTACATACAATTTAAGATAATTTGCATATATTCATCTAGAACTCAAAACATGCTATCTATTCTATTCCATCTGCTTGGGGTTTTAACAACCAATGGCACCACAAATATCACTTCCTCATCAGATGACAGATATCTTTCTACCCATATATTCAACTCAAAACCTAGCTAGAGCTTTCATCAGTTCTCTCTCCCCTACAAATGAGCCTTGAATTCGCTTTTATATGACAAGGGAGCAACAAGCTTTGGGCTCAAATGTAATTTCACCACAAATTTTCATTTGAACAAAATCTCCATTGCATTTGACTTTCATTTTAGAACTTCCCACATGTTGAATCTGCAAAACATAATGGCGCACGAATTGGGGAATGCTAAAAGAATAGGGAACACAAATTGCATCAAAATCCCCTTCTTGCTAGGCCACACAAAAAAAATAGGCAACCAAATTGCAAAGAAGGCACACCACAACAACTTCTTATTTACCTGCCACCCTGCCCTTACCAACACTCAGACCCCGGTATACACGCCTGCTTCTAGTTGTTGCCCAATACGGTAGACCCTCAGCCTCCTCTTCTTTCTTGTCCTTTCCCAATACAGTTCTAGTCCATCCACTTGGGGTTTTAACAGTCGATGTACCCACAAATATCATTTCCTCATTAGAGGGCAGACCGTGATTGAAGCGACTTAAATACCGACAGTAGTCCAAGTCGATCTTGGTTACATCATAATAAGTGTTGTAAGGTCATCAATGGGCGAGTGTTGGCATCCACAGCACACCGGCTTCTTACCTTTGTCATCTACCAGTTGAGCAGCAACGTCCTGGAATTGCAAACTTCTACTGCATCTAGTGGGCACAAGCCTTGGCTTGTCAACCAAAGCACCTTCCTGAATAGCAGGACCGAGCTTTTGTGAGCTCAAATGAACAGACCTCCTTACTGACTTACTCATTTTCTCTTCTTAGACAAGCACTCAAACTTGATTAGACTCAGCCCACAAAGCACTCTAACTGCTACAAGAATGACACTATTAGCAATTAATTCCTCTTGTATTTATTGTGTGAGGTATTGGCAACCTTCATCAATGCTTAGTAAATATGCATGTGCAAACATGGCAATTTGGCAGTGTGTGTACTGTCACCATTTAACTAGAGCTGCATGAGAATCCAAAGATCACCCTTCATGATTGCCAACAACAACATCTTCACACAGATTGAGATCGACATGACTACACAAGCAAGGAATAATTCATTAATGCTTCACCAACCTTCCTCTTCCTCCTGCGAGCTAGCAGGGAACAATAGAGATTTACATTAGCTTTTGATCTTGGTTGTCGATCTAAAACCACAGGTTATAAGCTCAATAGTGGATATTGGGCCCCACATTCCATACAGGACACACATCTTCCTTTTGCTGACCTCGCGCTAAATAATAGGGTGACACCTTAGGTCTGCGAGTTGGCGGGGTATGATCGAGATCTTCTCCCATATCTTCGAATATGGAAAACCTACACATTGCATGGTTAGTATTTAATGAAAGGCTTTGGCTAAGCCATCGGCAACATGACCACTAGAGTTAATGGCTTAGGCTTACGTCACCATATTAAAATTAAAACCCAACTTTGATTTTAATACTTTATTTCCTCCACAGGGTTTTATTTTCTAAGTCTCGGTTGGCCCCGTTAAATTCTTATCCCAACCCTAACAAAGAACTAATGATTAAGCTAAGGATTGTATTTGTTGTTATAACTTTAGTTCTAGAGAATTCTTAATTACCAATTCTTATTTGTGCATTTGTATATGAATCCAATTGATTGTCTTTCCATATCATTATGGAAAATTTTATTATTGCAACCCTATCTCTAACACTAATTAAACCTTGACCCTAACCTGATTGAACTCGTATTATAACCATAACTCTAACACTAATTGAACTATAATCATAACCCTAGGTATTGTTGAAACCTAACCCTAATTGTATCAAAACCCTAGAGAACTCTAATTGAACCCTAACCCTAAAATAGACAATAACCCTTACCTTAATTGAACCCTAACTCCAATCCTATTCTATTCTTAAGACTAACCTTAACCCTCGACCTTTAATTAAAACTCCTTATTGAATTATAACCCTAATCTTGATCCCTAACCCAAATTGAATACTAATTGAACCTTAACCCTAATGGGGCAAGGGCTAGTGGATTAGGCTAGGGCTATGGTTTAATTAGGGCTCTACTAATGCTAGCTTTAGAACTATAGTTATGTTTAGGGTTGGATATAAAATTAGAGTTAGGTTTGAAGTTAATTAGTGTTAGTTTTAGGGTTGGGGTTATGGTTAGACTTATAATTAATGTTAGTATTGGGATTAGATTCTATCTCTTTAATAAAAATAATCTTCTATAAATTCATTCAATTTTTTTTTGAAATTATATAATTTAAAATATTTTCAAATTTACCTATGTTGATATATGAGAGATATAGCAAATCTAAACTCTATACAATTTATAGTTAACTTGACATTGTGTATAAAAAGGCTTAAGCTATGAATGTTATAATATAAAAAATAAATGTGTTTTCAATGTTTATTTGTCAGTTTAAAAGATGTGCCAACAATGTTGCAATCACTAATGATTAATTTTTTCTTTTGATGGTTAAAATAGATTGGTAAGTAGATTTTATTCATAATAAGTAAATTTATCATTGATTTTTTCCTTGATAAGTAACCAATATTTCAAATTTATCTATAATTCTATTTAATTCTTCTTAATTATATTAAATTATATTTTATTAAATTGTTAAAAGCTTCTAAGCTGCTTATAAATAATTTTAAGGTGTTTTTATAATTAACTTGATATTGTGTGTATAAAAGGTTTAAGTTATGAATGTTATAATATAAAAATAAAAAATTCAATGTTTATTTGTTAGTTTGATGTGAGAATAATGTTGCATAGTAATGATTAAATTTTTCTTGATTGGTTAAGTGATATTGTGAAATTATTCTATGTTAATTTAATGTTATGAATACTATATAATATAAAGAAAAATATTTCTAATATATTTTTAATGCATCTTTATATTTTATAAACAAACATCTAAAATAAAAATGTGATTGTAAAAAATATACAACTTAATGAGTGAACATACATTTAAAGTTAAAAGTGAAATTATAAAACAAATTGTAAACTTATTTTATTTTTCTTCTATAAATATACTTTTTTTATTTGTCGTCCGCCTAGTAATGCCTACTTCTCCTTTAATGAATGTTTTATTTTGCAAGTGTTGATTTAGTGTTGCCGCTTATCTATTTCCTCGTATATCAATGGTGCCCACCATCTCGGGCGATCGAATTGAAGGATTGTGAAATCACGGGCGAGCGCCATGTGTCCTATCCGGGGGATCAAATTTGAGCTATTGCTAACCAACTACCATTTGATCTGAGCCATTCCCCGCCATCCCGCAATGGTGCTTGAGTTGATTGCAAAATCATGGGCAGGCGCCACGTGTCTCATCCGATGAAGCCTAAAGAGTAAAGAAAACACTAGCCGACTTTAAATGTATTAAGGGGTGGATTACTAAAGTGTTCTCGAGATGCACAGGTTCTAAATCAACGGATATGTTATAATCTCGCAGGAAAAGATGCTCGAAGGTTAACAACATGGCTGGCGACTGTGTTAAAGGAATGAGATCAACGACGCCCACTATCCCTCGATCAGGGATTACAGGGATCACAATATCACGGGTGGGTGCCACGTGCCCCTCCTAAAGGATGAAATATGGGTGACCATTGATGAGCTGTCTCTTCAAGATTGACGATGCCCGCCATCCCACGATTAGGAATTTTGGGATCGCGATGTCATAGGTGCCTGCCATGTGTCTCATCCAATGAAGCCTAAGGAGTGAAGAAAGCGTTCGCCGGTTTTAAATGTATTATGGGGTGGATTACTAATGTGCTTGTAAGATGCGCATGTTTTATTTCAACACAGATGTTATTATTTTAAGGGAAAACCTGCTCGATAGTTAAAGGAAAGGATGACGACCATTTTTGAAGGAGCAGGATTTATGGTAAAAAGATCGATGGTGCCTGCCATCCCGCAATGGTAAATCAAAGGATTGCGATATCGTGAGCAACTGCCACGTAGCATTCCTTCGCAGCGTATGACATAGTGGGCCCCTTTATTGTTGTGTTAGTTATTATGTCAGCCTATTTTGAAGATGGTCGTTGATGATTTGATCAAACTGAAGGATCAACGGCTCAAATTTAAATATGTATCAAATTATGGTTGGAGCCCTTTGTGTAGCCTGCGAGTGGGCTTTAATGGTGGATGAGACATCTACTAGCAGGATTTGATCGACATAAAATCAATTTACTCGTCTCATTTGTATCACAAAGAATCCAAGTATTTCATGAAAATAGTTTCAGAGCCAAAGGTGAAATTCAGGTAGCCTGTACCTAAAATTAGAAGCCAGCGAAAAGTTGTGAGTTAATTCTCTCGCTTCCTACCATTCCTCGCACCTAAATTTGGGAAGGGGGGTCTCGCTTGGTGTTTTTGTCACTGAGTTCATTAAAATATTTTGTTAGGGCTAATGTTTAATCATAAATTGTGAGGAATTGTGGTATTTTTACTCTGTAATTTCCTATCTCTGCTTAGTCATAGCCACTTGAAGTGTAACATTGTAGTGAGGCCCTAGTTTGTCTAAAATGGCGCCAACCAAGCAACACTCTGGCAACATAGAGTATTTGAAAAGAAAATTATATGATGATTTTCTAGATCAATTTCCATTATCAACAAATGACAGAAGGAAAGGTTTGTTGTTGATGCGAGGGAAAATCCTAGGGGAGGGGTTGGTGTGTAATAATTCCAACATTGCTGATGCTAGGGTTCCACTCACAGGCTTAGAAATGTTCAGATTATGGTATGGACAAAGGGATTTTCCTTATCCTTTTTCAAATGGATGGATGTACAACATGGGAAAGATGGTTGTTCTAAATGTGTTCTCTGATGTGGACTTACTTAGAGTAGTGGCCAAAAGATATGACCCTATCACACGGGTAATCAAAGATAATGATGGAGGGGTTCTATTAGAAATTAACAAAGATGTTATCCAACAGAATTTTGATTTGAGTAAGCCAAGTGATGACTTGGTTCCTATTAATCTTGAAGAAATGAAGCAGGAGTATACAAAATTCAAATCTCTTTTTAGGGTTAAGCTGCTTCCACCTCATCTGGTTAAGGTAGGGGGTTCACAATTTTACATCAGCCCTAGTGACTAGGAACCCTTTAGATTGAATTGTTTTGCAAAGCCTTTCTTGACAACTTTCTATTCACTATGTCAAATTTTGGGTTTTAGCCCCAGTGTAGTAATGTCGATTGCATACATGTTCATGGGGGTGCAAATACAACACCCTAACTTCTTTGTAACATATGACTTTGCTTCTTTTTTGGTGGAGAGGATAGATGAAGGACTGTCGAAGCTACAGAATGGTGATACTGGTACTCAATTATTTTAGAATTCCATGTTGATGCATATGTTCTTGTTTAGGAATGTTGATTTCTTTGCTGAGAAGATGAACTTAAGAAAATCAGTTAATGGAGAAAGATTGCTAGTAAAGATATGGGCTGCAGATTTGTCCTGTAATAAGGAAAGAACCAGTTATGTGCAATTTGATAATTGTTTTGGTACAAGATTGAGGGCTAGATTGATGGTAAATGTACCTAGGATCCCTGAGGAAGTGCATGATTTCCTTAGGCCGAAGGAGAGGAAACTAGAATTGAGGGTTTTACATAATTGGGGTAACATTATCCCATATCCAGTCAGCACTGTCCTGAGAATATATGGATTTCAAGGAACCCCTCACATACTGCCATACAATGTGCCACCAAGACTAGGGTTTGCAGAAGTTATGTGGCAAATGGGGTGTATTCATGAAGATAACCTAACTGGAAAGGGGAAGGGAACATTATTCCCTAATTATACAGTAGTGTCTGACTTTACATTTTTAAAGGGAGTCTGGACACATTTTGACAAATTCTTCGTTGATTACCATTTGAGATTTGGTCCAAGGCGACAACATGATCCCCAAGGTTTCTTTGCTCTTTTCAGACAACGAATAAAAGGTGGAAAATTTGCACATGAGTTCAATTTCCCTGAGGACCTGATCAGGAATGAATTTGATTTAAATAGACAGGAATTTAACAAGGAAAAGTGGATAGCTTATAGTAAGCTATTGGATATTGGTAGCATGAAATGGATCTCATGTATGATCCATTGATGGAATTCACTCCATACCACAAGAGAATTGATTTTTTAATGAAGAATTTCAAGGAGATAATGGACACCTTGACAACCAAAAAGATAAATTTAAGGCTAAGTATGGATATGCAAGGAAAAAGTGATATGCCACTTGAAACAAGGCCAGTATATCAGCCTACAGAAAGGCTACCCATCTATAGGAGGAAAAGGGATACTGGCAGTGATGAGGAAGAAGTAAACAGAAAAGGGAAGAAAATAATGAAGGCACCTTCACGACCAGACCCAAAATTCAAAGTACTTGGGGCTGTCAAAATCATTGAATTAAAATCTTCACCAAAGCGCAATCCCCCATCACCACCACCTGAGCCAAGCCCTAAGAGGAAAATAACTGATCACCTACCTAAGGATCTCACAGATGAAATTATTGTTACTAATCAATACATGCAGGTTGGTATGCCATCCCCTCCTAGGTCAGTTGAATTGGTTCTATCTGATTTGGATATGAAGGGTAAGAGTGTGCAGGATGCACGAATGGAGGCTTGCAAGGAGTTCTTAGATGATAATGCATTTGTAAAGACAATGTATTCTTGCAATTGACATGGAGGATGTAATTTGAGGAATATCAAAATAAATGCAAGGAGAGAAGAGAACTAAGGCCTGACATGTTAGATCAGGAGAATGATGAAGAAGTGAAAGTTGAACTAATGGAAGAGTTCAAAAACATCACTCCTGAAGAAGGAAGACAACTAGTGAATCAGGTTGGTGTTTTGATTTTTCCTGAATGGGACATCACAGATGTAGTGGCTTTCAATGCCATTATAAATTCCAAGAATCATTTTCAGGATTCTGAAGAAGAAGTTAAGGTAGCATTACAAAACTCTTCTTTCAGTGAAGAATATGCGACCTTGGGTACTGCATTGGTCTTACAAGGAAGAAAAAACTAAACATTACCGAGTATTAATCCAAATTTCAAAGGAGGATTAATAATAAAGAGGGCTTCGACTACAAACAACCCAAAGCCACTAGTTTAACTGCGTGAATGTGGCCAAGTTGGCCCAAAAGACTGTTGAAAGGGAGGAGGCTGAAAGAAAGAGCCTAATGGAGAAGTATAACATTTTAATTGAATAATATAGTAAAATGCAATAGAGGAATGTTGAGCTGCAAACTGAAGTAGAAAGGTTCAAGTATAGACATACTGGGGAAACATCTAATGCTCCAAGAACCAGCACATCACCTCCCACAGCAAGGTCAATGCCTCCTGCTTCTCCAAATGTTTCTACACCAGGGTCTCCCATTCAAAATCCTACTCTTACCCCTCCTCTAGAACAAGTTGATGAAGAAAAAAAGTGCTTTGTTGATCCAAGAAAGAGGCAGCTCATGCAAAACATTGATCAATTAAAGACATCACTAAGGGTAAAAGAGGATGGTTTTCTTTCAAAAGAAAAAGAAATTGTTACTATTGTTTTGGAGCATTTAAATGAAAAAGTGGATAATAAACTGCCCTCTATACATTCTTTGTATTCTTTGCTATTTGAAGCAATAAAGAATATTGATAGGGATCAGGGGATAGTGATTCCAATAATTCAAAATTGGATCCCTAGGGCAAATGATCTAGATGTTATGAATAAATCCTCAAGCTTTGATGTAAATAACAGGCCCCAATCATTGAAGCCTATTTATATATTAGTTAAATCATTGCAAGGTTTTCAGACCTTACCAGATGATCTAAGTAGGAAGATTAGGGAATTGGTAAAGAACTTCAAAGATTGGGGTAACACACTATTATCTGATATAACTGATGAGTAGGGGGAAATCAGAACACTCCAACAATGGCAAGATCAAGCAAGTAAAGTCATCAATAATCAAATTAAAATAATTTTTGATGACTCAGATTATGATTTGTTGGAAAATTGTATGGATAAGATTATTGGTACCGGCTCATTTTTGGAATCTTTTGAAAGAGATGCTAATCAGGTAGCGGTAAAGTATATGCCTTATAGTACAAAGGTAAATGAGGTGATTAATTTTGACCCACAACTCATGGAAGAATACCAGAGATGGGTGGCTAAGCATTTTAATGATGATGAGTAAAAAGAGTGGGCTACCGATAGGTGGCAAATTAATTGCTGCGGTTACAATGTTTCCAGCTTTGTATGGATAACTTTCTCTGTGTTGTATTATCAGATCAACCTCCTTTAAACAACACATGATGAATGAGAATATGCTCTAGGATGATTGTTGTTGTAACAATTTTTGAACAAGAATATTTTCAAGGTGGTGGCTATTGTAATAAATTTTGGAATATCACTAGGTCTCCAACTGACTGGCATTGTGTGTACTTTCCGGCCTGGGTGCTTGTTTGCTCCTTTCATTTTCTATAAGAAGGATTTCAAGGCCAAAAAGTATGGGCTAGCGTTAGATAATTTTCGTTTTAGGTCTAGGTAAGCTGGGCAAGAGTGAATTATAAAGCTCCAATGGTTTTAGAGAAATGCAATTTAGGTTTTGAGTTATGTAACGTGTTTTGAGTTCATAGATTTAATGTTGTATATAACAAGATTAGTATTTGAGCTGAAATGAAAATTGAGTCATATCTCCATTGTATGTTATCTGAACTTTGAATGAAATAACTAAGGGTTGGTTTATCCATCTCACTGTTGTAGTGTGTATGATCCTATTTTAGCTTTAATTCAAGGAATTAATCAAAATGCTTGAATGGGATTATAGGCGGATATGTGATGTATAAGGATTTGATAAGTAGTCCTGGGTTAGAAATGTATGTATCGATGAAATTGTAATTAATATTGTCAGGGATCTTATATGTGATGTATTAAATAACCTATAGATGCTTATGAATTTGACTCCAACAATGGATATGTGGCACTGATCTAAGTTGTAATTATTAATGTAGTTCAGTATTTTCTTATCTTTGCTTAGAGCTTGCTACAAATTTCAAATCATTGACTATCTTATACAATGGATTGTGTTTAGTTATCTCACACTCCAGATAGTTGATATTGTCTATGAACAGCCAATTCTAGTTGATATTATCTTATTGTGTTGAGCTATTAAGTGAGATCATATGTTATTGTTAATGTTGTTTATAATAAGGGTGCATAGGTTGTAAACACATTAAGGGATCACCCTCTCGAGTCTTGTAGAGCCCGAAGTGTAGGAGGTTTTTAAAGTCCTCGTGAGTTGGTCTAGGTCTTTCGACCTGCCTTCGATTGGGATTGGCAATTCCATAGGTAGATTAGAAGACAAACCTAGTTACATTGTAAAGAACCAACATACACGTCAACCACTAAACAACTACCTCTACAACTGACTTTTTAATCTTTCATGATCACATGAAACATAAAACACACTAATTTCAAGGTTGTTAACATCACTACTGAAATGTTTTTTTTTTGACCTTTCAAACATTAAAAAGTACATCATTAAATTAAATATGTAATGGCATAAAAAATTAAAAATATCATGAATTAATTATGTAACCACATAAGTCAAATATAATTCTATCAAGAAATTAATATCAAATAGATAATATAATAGCATAACTTATACATTTTAATGTCATTGATCTTCTTCTTCATCCAACTCTTTGTCTGTATCATCCGATCTAGATTCAACATTGTAAGGAATGGTCATATCATCATCATCATCATTGATATCAGTTTTGATAATGTCATCATCCACACAGATATCATCCTCATGAACATTAACTCCTATATCATCATGATCTAGTTCCTCCTCTTCAACATCTTCGTCAGGGACATCATCAATTAACTGTTGATCCTGATCATCATCTATATCATCTTCTAGTTCTTCGGTATCTTCTTCTTCCACCACATTATACTTTACTGGCCTTCCTCTTGGATCATGTCTAACAACAAATGACCAACCCGGTTTACATGGAACCTCTGAGTAAAATACCTGCTCACATTGGCTTGGAAGAACATAAGGCTCATTTTCAGCTCACGTGATCAACCTTGTATTAACCATGGTAAATCCATTATCATGTTCAATAACAGTTCTCTCAGGATCATTTTCATTCAATCATAGCCTATACCATAGGACGACGAACATAATTAATTTGAAGGACTTAAAGTCACACTCAAGTATATCATCCAAAATCCCATAGTATCATTTTATGAGACTTTTGGATGTATGTTGCTTCTAGATGAAACATTAGTCACCTGAAAGACTGCAGTTATACTAGAATCACAAGTTTTCTTCATTTCATCCAACATTTTGATTTGAAATTTACGACCATTGCACCACATAGCCTTGTGGTGTTTCACCTGCAATATGTCAAACATGTAAAAATTATTGCAATATCGTCAATTGATAAACATATTTATTCTTGGGTGAATGTATGCAAAGAAAACAATCTCAACATATATATACATCAATATACTTGAAAATAATTAAATAATATGGGTGATGAATATATTTATATGCACATGTTTATCTCTTAAACCATATGCTAAATCAATTTCCCTTTGTGTAACATTGGAATCTTCATTACGATGAGATTCTTTAACCAATGAAGCCACACCTTCCCATGTTAATGCGTGACCAGATTGTTGACATCGTTCAATCCATACCATCATCCAATCAAGATTGTTGGCGACATACAAATGTAGTGCATCCCACTCTCGACCAGTTGTACCAGCAGAAATTGACAAGCGATGTATAATTAGTTAAATACCATAGTATACGACCCTTAATTTATAATTTGATGTATATTGAAGATTAAAAATTAAATAAGTACAATATCACATAAGTATACATATGTAAAATGTATTCCAATTAATCTCCATGACCATCTTATAATTACCTCTCACTTTCCTCAATCTACCTTTCCCCAACAGGTACTCCCCTTCAAATTTGTTAATGGAGTTGGGATCCCAAATGCGATCTACAGGGATCTTTGCTACAAACTTAGGAAGATATTCACTAATGTACACCATGGTCTGGTATACCATATATCCCTCCACCATAGAACCCTCAAGATGTGCTATTTTTCTAACCAAAGCCTTCAAAAATTTTAAGTGCCTCTCAACCATCCACATTGACCTTGTGTGTATAGGTCCACACAATTCAATCTCCTCAACTTGGTGTATAAGGTAGTGTTCTTGTGCATTGAAAATTTTTGAAGGTAGACACTTTTGCATTTCACCCATTAGACGAGGAATTTTTCTCTTCCAATAATTTATATCTTCTTTATGGATTTCTTTAGATGATAGCCATCTACAAATGATTCAAGGTGCAAATATATTAACGAGATTTAACAAAAATATACAGTATATTACATAACAAGTAAAACAAATGGCAATTATAAGATGTATCTGTGAATTGAACAAATCTTGCTACTTACCTCATGTATTTTCAAGATCATATATAACCCCAGCGACATTGTTGTCAAAGTTATGCAGGAGATAGAGTAGAAGCGTCTTTAAACTTAATTATAAAATGATCTTTTCATTATTTTTTCAAAAGTAGTAAACACAATACCTTTGAAAAGTACATGCATTATACAAGTGTATATAATATACCATAATTACCTTAATGAAGGTATGCCAATCATGTGTTTTCATCGGCCATATTCACCTTTCTTTGTTACGGCCCATATTGTTTTTATGTTCGCGGCCAAATCTTGTGGGAAATCAATTTTTTATATGACTTCTTTTTATAGCATTGCTTTTGCTCTGTTAACAACCAAGGAAGGGAACTTATATTAATTTGGTCTCCATGGCTATTTAATTGAATGACATTTTCATTGCATGATTGGCTTCACGAATGTCGATTACAAATTTTGACAATTTTTTCTTTTGTCATGCCTTCCATCAATATTTTTTTATAAGCGTTTACACGTTATATTTTTTCCAATATACATTGTATCAAACAAATGCACAATTTGTAGCTGCTCATAGTAAGGGAAGCCTACTACTAAATTGTGTGGGATAACTTTTTGGTCTTTGTGGAAGCTAGCCATTAATTCCTTGACGACCTTCATGAAGCATATAAGTTAAACAAAGTAACAACTTCTAATCATTGTCAATTACAACATGAGTAAACACAACACAATATAAAAATATAAATTAAAAACATATCATATATATATGATAGATAATCAATTTGATCCAATGGCATAACCTTGACGATTAATTCTATTATATTCCAACCCATGGGTGAGGTGACATTCTTACCATTGGTTTTGATGTAGTCTCCTCTTTCCCATTGAAAAGATTTTTTTCAATAGTTCGATACTTATGATTTCTATGGAGTAAGTGCCTATACTCATCAAACACCTGCTTTCCTAAACTTGTTGAACAATGAGATTTCATCTTTGGACCATAAATTGGACATGCAAATTTTCCCTTTGTTTGAAGACTTGCAAGATGATATATAATTGGATTAAATATGTCAATTTTTATAATTATATATAATGAATAGATTATTTTAAAAACATTCATGATATCTACTTCATCAAATTAAATATTGTTAAAGTGCAGTCGAACGTTATAACATACCACAAAAATGTGTTAGCCCTGGGGCATCATGAATTGTCCATATAAGCATTGCATGGAATTGAAATTTTCTTTGTCCTATTGGTCTGGAGACGTCATACATAGTGGCGCCATTCCATAACTTTAGTAACTCATCGATAAGAGGCTCGATATATACATTTATATCTTTAACTTGGTACTTACCTAGTTGAATCAACATAAACATTACATAATTATTATAACCATTTTACTGCAATATATATAAATTAATGTACATGACTATTGAATGAAAAAAATATAAGTCATTATGCAACAAATAAGACAAATGAGATGCTACTACGTTAAAGAAAATTTATGTAAACAAATACCTGGAACAATCATTGACAACATTATGTGCTCCCTCTTTATTGACATCCATGGAGGAATGTTATTGTTGATAACAAAAACAAGCCATGCTGAGTAAATAGATTGCAACTCTCCTAATGGATTGACACCGTCCGCTCCCAATGAAAACTTGAGATTATGAGGTTCTTCTTTAAAGTATGGCCATTTTTCCTCCATGTCCCTAAATGCAGAACCATCTGTAGGCATTCGAAGAATGTCATCTCCACTTCTATTCTGTGCATGGTAATCCATAAATTGTGCTAAGCTTTCGCACCTAAATAATCGTTGCATACGTGGAATAATAGGAATATAACGAAGAGCCTTGTGAGACACCTTTTTTGTTAGTTGATCTGTTCGATATCTACTGATATGACATTCTGGGCATTCTGTTGCAAATTCCTGTTATTTATGATATATAATATGATCATTGGGACATGCATCTATTGTTTGATACTCCATTCTGATATCTTTCATAATGGCACATAAATCTTGGTATGAGCGAGGTAAAATATTTGATGGTGGTAACAAAAATTCACCAATCAATCTACAACAAAAAATAATTTGGTCATTTAAAAAATATTTATGGTACATATTTCATCCTTTATTTACTAGTGATGAACTAACAACAATTAAAATAGATGAAAAAAGATGACATATATGACATACCTTAACATCTGTGAGATTGGTATGTTTGATAAACCATTCATAACCTTCAAGTTCAACATCAACAATATAGCAGAGAGAAGAGTTGTTTCGGAGCCTTCATAAAGGGGCTCATATGCCTTCTCAAGTATAGGTAAATCATGAACATGATCAAAGTCATCTTGATCATCATGATCAGCTCTGCCACTAAATGTGTCATGGATCAATGTATTCATACCACTATCTTCAACTGTGTTTTCTGGCATATGATCATCTTCTTCCATAGGATTATTAACTTCATCTTTGATATTCACAGCTCCATGTTCGTCCGCTTGCAAAACCACATTCTCCAGGCCATGATAACCCATATCATCTGCCCTAGGGTGGCCAACCTTTATAATAATGATTGACACAAATAAACTATGATCATGATCAAGTGATTATATATATATATATATATATATATAATGTTAAAATGATATAAACATTTACAAATTCAATTAATATAAACACATATAATGAACAACTTACCAATGGACGATAATCATGCCCCCCTTCAACGTGACCATGCTGCCTACAATGTTTCTCAGCTGTTGTGATTAAAAGTTGTCTCATCTTTAAGCCCTTGCAATTATTGCAAGAACAATAACATTTCTCATCACTCTTTCTTTTCAATCTAGCCCACAATCTATCAAGTGTCTCTTCATTTTGTTTTGGACTAATATTATCTGACATGATTTTTTTTACCAAGCTTGACTATTTAGATCTTCAAAAAATATCAAACTCACACTCCAATAATTTTTATTCATAGACAGGTAACATAATCTAATAATTTTGATATTTTACACCAAAAAAATTTGGCATGCAACCACCCCTGCAAAAGAGAAGATAGTCTGAAGTTAATGACCCCAAAAAACACTTTCAAATGCTAATTCCAAAACTTATTAAATTCTGATTTTAATATGATTTCCAACCGTTAAGACTCCTAAAATCATAATATTGAACTTGATCATAAACTTCCTACAACAATGGAGGTAGCAAGTTAGTAAGAGAAAGTTACCCATTCCTAAGGAGCAACAAGTCGGAATCATCATTACTAATGTCAATATGGATTTATCCTTTTAGTTAAAGATGCAATGTGTCACTTCTTATGACGAGCTTATCCCTAGGGCCCTCAACATTGAGAGAGCCCTAATAAAAAATAATAGAAGCATTGGTAAGAGCATGATTAGGGTACAAACCCTAGGCCTCCATAGAAACATAAACAATAACTATAGCGGATTAGTGAGGTTGCAATACTAGAAAGATTGAGATATTGTAGGTAATAACAAAATCTTGCAATCTAAAGATTGTAGCCAATAACAAGCACACTATGTAGCTTAGTGACATTTGTAAATGAAATCTACGGTAAGAAGAATGATAGTCACTTGAGATGTGATAGTCAAAAAGAGGTTGACCAATGACAAGATAATAAAGCTCAAACCTTGCATAGTAAAGTGGAGATTTTAACAGTGAGTTTCCTTACCCCCTTGCTGACCTTAAGGGTTTTTCAAATGCTTTTGGTAGTGTTAGACAAGGAAAATGCAATCAGGGAATGACTATCCAAATGAAGTAGCAGTGGTAATCATAGGTTCAATGTTTTTTCTTAGCCATTAATGTATAATGGAGGTAGTGGATTGCATGTTTGAGCAGTGTTTTGAGACTCATCAAAGATGGGAGAATAGTGAATAATACCTTGTGGACTATGAAGTAGTGTCAATAAGGTTGAAGGATCTTAGAACTACAATACCATGATACAATGAGTCCCCTATAGTAAGTAGGTAGTCTATAGGGCATAGTTTGATTTTATAGAAGGATGCTCATGAAAGGAATCTTCAAGTGATAGTGAGTGAGTTGTTTAAGATTGCAGCTGAGGGTGCAATACCCAGTCTTAAAGGAAGTTAGAAAAGCAATAAATGTGCAAGAAAATCGAATCGTACACAAAAAACAATTCACAATGTTATCTTCCATAATTCCTTGAGTTTGAAGACAAAAATCTCATTGTATCTTCATGATGAAATTTGGTGACCTTAATGGTCAGTCACTGGCAACCATGATTTTAAAACATGCTATTGTGCTTATGGAGGCAACATTTTAAGCAAGGCAGTGAGTGGTGGTTTGGAACAATGGCAGGTATGAAGGACTTGCTTTATATGCATACTATGCAGTCTAGCTTAAGACAACGTTCTTAGAAGAGATTGAAGGTGGATTATGGAACTCAAGGGTTATCATGAAAATGATTAAAGCAAAGACTGAGATCTATTTAAAAGCCACGGTCATGAAGATATTAAATATGTCACATGCAAAAGCCTTGTACATGGAGTAATGAATACAGTGCCAAAGAGGATAGTGTGCTGGGGAAGATTTAGGAGATCTCCACATTATCTAGTTATAGGGAAATACATCATTTATTTATTTTTTTAATTAAAATAAATCATTCTAAACCCTATATAGGATACATTGATACTTCAAAATCCTTTGAATGAATTTGAGATTATGCAAATATATTTCAAGTAACATTCATAAGGTTTAGAAAATCTTGATCACTCTCTAGAATAGCCCATTAAACATGGATTGTGCTTGAATGCACTACATAATTGATATAACACAACCACTCTACATATCAACCAGAGTTATAGGCTCTTTATTGCAGCAAGAGGTAATCACTCTTCGATCATGCTATAATTACATCCTAACCTATTAAACTTGAGACAACCTGAATGCACCCAATGATGATTGACACCTACATTATACAACTGAATTAACTACATTATATGAGTGCCTCCATTTCTATCACAACATAGCCACATTAAACTTGGGTCACACATGAATGCATCCTGTTATTTGTTATAGCACAAGCTGTGCCACATGACCAATAGAGTTATGGATCATATAATTATAGTCACAAGAATCTGTTCCTTGGTTGTGATCTTATGGTGATTCCACACAACAAAATCTGGACATGAAATTCTCAAAACCCTTAACCTTTAAAAATGAAATCTGATGAGATGTTGCTTTAAAATATGATTTTCAAACCTAGAACTACAAATCTGACTTCACAACTGAATTCTCCAAAAAGACAATGACTACCCTCAACCTGGCGAAATCTTCTTGAATTTTTTCTAATTTTTCCCAAGAAAATCGTCCTTAGTTCTCCACAAAGCTGTCAAAGTAGAGCAAACAACATGCTTAATGCCGGTTAAACTCACTTTTCTTTATGTTGGCCACTATTTTTTTTTTTTTCTATTTTTCATGTTTGTCAAAAATTCGATGAAAATGATAGCCGACATTTTGATGAGCCCCAGGTTCGTCAAAATTTTGACGAACGTCAGGGATAAACTTTCAAGAAATTGGAAATTACACATCAAATTTTACAAGCACCTGACGAACATCAAATTTTACATATTTCATCGGATAGTTTCATCGAATTTTGCAGCCAAATGTATTAGTACCATCATTCTAAGTCATGCTTCCATTACTTATTGATGTCCTCTATGATTTTGAACTGTCAAAACCAATCACTTCAAGACTTTCCTTAGTACACTTCTTTGACTATTTTTTCACCTTTTTCTTTTGATCATCAAAACTAACACAAGTTTTTTCATGCAAAACTTTTTGACCTTTCAGTATCTAATCTATGGTTTCAATAGTTTTATTGAACTTCAACTATAGCTAGTGGTTTGTTTTCTCAAGCTCCTTTTTGCTGCAACAATCTCTACCTCAAGCTTTTCACAACCCTTTTCTTTTTTTGAAAACTTCTATATCAACACTTCTTCAACTCCTTTTTCTTCTTCTACCTAAATCTTCAAACCAACAATCATCTTTTTTGTAACCTTTAGATCTTTTGGTAACTTCTCTTTGGTTCTTACTCTTCTGGAATTCTAATATTAAGTTTCTTGATCTCCTCTCTTGCTCATAAAAACTTCTCCATAAGATCTACTTCTTCTTCACCCTTTTCTCAAAAACTCATTTTAATATCACCACCAGTAGTTTCAAAAGCCATAAATACTTTCCAATTTTCATCACTATATGCATCTTCATTATTGTCTTCTATAGAATATTCTTCTTCTTCTTCATTACAATAAAAAAATTTATGCTTTCTCTATCCTTTAAATATTTTCTCAAAAGGATTCTTTCCATACTTTTGATCAACATTATTAGTATTCTTACATTTGAAACATTTGAAATTTAATTTTCCTTTGTACTTACTAGAACCTCTTTTCTACTTTCTGACAAAATTTTCTTCTTCTAGATTTGGTCCACAATTAGAATCTTGACCACCCTAATTTAGAGATACTCTAAAAGAAACATATTTTCTTATAGAATCTTCATTATCAAATCACGTCTCAAATGTAGTTAATGTTCCATGCAACTAAATCAAATTTAAAGCATTCCCATATTTAGCTTCTTCAATAGAATTTTTTTGCATCAAACCTTATAGGTAAGGATCTAAGTACCTTATTTATAACAATCTTCTCCTCTAATGTTTCATCAAGACCTTGATATTATTGAAAATTTCTTCAACTCAGAGCATAAATCCAACTATTTTCTCATCTTCTTTCATCCTCAAACCTTGAAAATGAGCTCTGTAAGTATGCAACTAAGATCTATAAGAGAAAACATGGAATCAAGAGAATATATCAACATAGATGAACACCAATACTTTTAGATGGTAAACCCAAAATGGGAAAGACTGTAGTGAGGGTTAGCTCACAATTAATATATTTGGATATAGAATATATAATAAGGGATCACTACCAAGAATCACTATCCTTGAAAGGCTCAAAACTTGAAGTAAATACAAAATTATCTAGCTCACTACCAAGATACAAAATCATATGGCTTACTACCAAAATATGAATAGATGAAACACACCTTCCTTGTGCTAGGGTTCAGTTCTAGTGCACCACAACACATAAGTAACACACTTATCTACTCATCAATACAATTTCACATATACACATTCTCATCTCTATCTTCATGTATCCTTTTACACACTCTACCACACTCTCAATCTCTTCTCCCCAAAAATTTCTTATATATACACATATACATATCCATGTTCAGTAATTACGTCAGCCTAATTGGAGAAACCTTAAGTCACAATCAACATATTCATCTTCAAATATAAGTAATCAATGTGGACCTAAGATAGATCACTTTATCATTCACAACACACATTAAAAATTCTTATTATTAATACATAATTAGGTCGGCTAGAGTTAGACCAAAAACTTCAAACATGTATGCAATCCATCAAACATGTAACCCAAAATCTTGTTAGAATATTGAATTCTCCCTTAGATGACATCAAGCTACTTATCTTCAACATTGCACGATGTGATAATCAAGTATGAGAAAATGTGGAGTCATCCACCTACTTGTACTATATGAAAACTCATTGTAGACCATAGATCAGAATATTATCATCCATACATTCCAAATTCCTTCACACATCATTATGAAACTCCAATGTAGAATGCATCTTGTAGTCTCAAATCTATGTGCAAATTCCTCTAATGATATATTTGTATGTGATAGAATCGAGACCCAAAAACTGACATATAGAGCCAGTGTATAGGTATGACAACATTTCTAGAACTATTGGTAATTGTACCTCTCCAACTATACAACCTAGTTGGCTGAAACCATGTCAGTAGATGCAACTAATAACAAGATAAAACATATTATCAAATTCTAAGTAGATTTTACAAAATAGGCTTATCTAGACCAAGATATCAGATTAATAGACTTCATTACTAAAGCAAATAGTCAACAACATTCCATTGTGACAGTTATCCAAATCCCACTATCCATTGACATCAATGACAACTTCTTAATTTCCAACTATCTCCCCCTTTGTGATTGATGGAAACACATGATGTGAAAACCATCAAAATGCTTCTTCCTAATTTTAATTTTATCTCCCAAAAATTATTTACATGATACCTCTCTCTCCAAAAATTATTTTACAAAAAAATATTTTCACGTGACCTTTTTTTCACTCTCTCCCTATTTCACATCAATGGAGAAGGAAAGGAGTTGTAATTCTTTGCGTACCTAAACACTCCCCTTGAGGATTACATCCAAGAAAGATGAGAATGATCAACTGGAGGCGGTTGATCCTTGGAGCTTGCTAATAATCCCCATGCATGAGGATCTCCCTTCATCCCAAAGCGTTTTTTCCTCTAAAAATGCACTGTATAGATAATTGAGATCAATTAAGACATCTTTTCCTTCAACCACAGTTTCGGGAGTAACATTTGATTTCAAAATCTTGTCAACTACCAAGAGGACATAATATATAGGTGTACAAATAGTATTTATTACATCTCTGAGCTTCCCATATTGTTCAACCATCTCCCCTTTCTCTTTATGCAATGCAAGTTATTCTTCATGTATCTTTGTCAATCTGTAACCAAGTATGATCATCCAAATCAAGAGCATGATCAAATGTGCTAGCTGCAAGCTTGATTTGGGTTTCAATTATGTTCTCAATGTCTTTCTTCCTTTTAATTGTATCAAGCCAAGTCTAACAGAATGTGAATAGACTCTTGACCTCTTTCTCACACTCTTAAACATCATTGAGTTTTTCAAGTGCCATGTTGTGAGTAAATTTGCACTTCTCTAAAATTTCCAACAATCCTTTATCTTCAACCCAACACACCATGCCAATTTTTCTTTTCTCTTTAATTCATTGAATCCGTCAGTTAATGCATTTAAGATTTATTTAGTCTAGTATGAAGAACTAGTGATCATACTAGGAGCTACCTAAAAAATGTGTCCTTTTGGCTAGTTGCTTGAGTCTTCTTGGAGCAAGTTCAACCTGAGCTACCAATGCATGAACCTTAGTGACTTTCCTCTTTTCTCTAGTGGTAGGAATTGGTTTACTAGAGACAAATTTATATTTCTTAAGAGCTTTAGCTACTTCAGTGTAGGTTCCAAACCTAGTTCTGCTATGGTCCTAGGGTTGTTAATCAACCATTCTATGCAACCAATAACATAGTCTTTCTCAATCTCATATCCAAACTCATGTATCCATGAATTCCTTGGTTCAACTTCCTTAATAATGTAACTATTAGTGGTTACCAAGAAGGTTATATCATTCTTATATTTTGTAACCAATTCTCTAGAAACTCTCCTTTTGTTCATCTTCCTTGGAAACTTTCCAAAGAATGTAGCAAGGGCATCTCCTTATGCATCCAAATTGATCACCAATGTTTCTCATAAGGTCCTCAATCTAATGTGAGATTGGTCTAGTATTCTCCCAACTAACTTCACCTATTCTAGGGATCTCCTTCATAAAATAGAAGATTAAACATAAAACCAATGTACCATATCTGAATGTACCTTTCTTCTTCTTGATATATCTCAGATTCTCCAATAGTTGTTCTTGGAGTAGCTCACATAGGTCATATTTTGTTCTATTCTCATCCATATCCAATGCAAGATCAATTATGATAGTGGAGACATAATTGTCACTAAAGACCATCTATGAAATAACTAGACTTGCATACTAAAGTATTGTGTTAGTGATTTCAGGTTGAGTGTTCCTTATTAAACCTTTACCCTTATCAATATTACATTCAGGAGTCATTCTAGAGAATGATAAGCCAGTAACTTCCCTAATTACATCTCTAGATATCACATATGATTCATCAAGCCACACATATTCATCATGAAATCTAATAAGATCCATCCTAATACATATTACTTCATTGCTAAAGTCTGGAAAATTAATCCATACATCCAATTTCATTTTTGAAAGCACATTGTATTATGGTTTCAAGGTAAAATCATTTCCCATTAATTATTCAACCCACAATATGGGATATTTTCTATAGGATGGTCTATGAATGTATACCCCAACATCTTTAATTGGTATAACATCAAGGGGGATATCTAAAAAAGCATCCAAAAGATCAAGTTCCAAGGTTTTAACATGGTACATTTTGAGTTATGGTTTTGGTCTTACTAAATTTTCTATAATTCAAGATATATCCATCACATTCAACAAAATTTGACAAATAATTCAGATGAAATAGTGTAAAGCAACAATGACTTCCATCTTCCTTTTCTACCAAGATCAAATTCTAAATTTTTCTTATCAAAACAACTAAGAGGGGGGGTGAATTATTTACATAGAAAATTTTAATCCTTAGAACATTAATTGGAACTTAGATCAATCACAAATCACTACTCCAGGCTGAATGATTAAACATTCAATGCAAAGGAAAAAATTGAAAAGAATCACACATACATAGTAACACCAGATTTATGTGGAAAATCCAATAAGGGAAAAACCACAATTAGGATTAGCTCACACTATAGAGAATATCAAAACCAATTACAAAGGGATCACTGCTTAATAAAGCTCACTAGCATAACAAGGACTTATTGTTTGGATTAGAGCTCACTGTCCAACAAGGGTTAACCACCTGTAAGGCTCACTACCATAGAGATACAAAGAATATTGAAGAGATATGTTACATAGAGAAGAAAATCTTGATGCAACAGAAGATTTCCACCACTATTCAATCAACTACTTGCAGACATGCATGAATGAAAGAGTACACCTTCATCTCACTACATCCAAAAACTCAACATTTAGGATTCACATTGATCTACCATGCTTGCATCACATATACACACTATTTCACATCTATCTGCTTTCACCACTCACTCATCGTGTATCTATACCATCTTCAACTTTGAAACATATCCAGAGTCGACCATCCATTATAAAATTTAAAATTAGGTCGATGCCAAAAAAAACATAGGGTGGAATTAGAGTGAGGGTTACACAAACAAATGCTTGATGAAGATGCAAATAAGTCCCAACATGCTTCACTAACATTGAAAGTAGTGTTTGGCACAAGGTCAACCAAACCAGTGTAGAACACATAGAACAAATAATCACACACAACCCTTAGCATGATCCAATCCTTCTAGATACCAAAATTATCTTCAACATGGTCATAACAACTTAACTCTAGAATCGCAAGTCATAATACTCAACCAAGAAAAAATTTGGACCAATAATATTTCTCCTAGACCTCAACCAAATACCCTAAAAAGCACAGTTCACAACTGGTGAACATAAATTGCACTATTCAACGATCCAGAAGCCCAAATCCTAGATATAGTAGCTTCCAAAAATCATGACCAGCATACATAAACCATACAAACATAGGAGAAAATCCTAGAAAAAATGCGGGCAGCCATTGAACGCTCACGCAGCCTTTCTCCCATTTTGAAATTTTTCTCAATATCACCAACATAGCGGCCCAATAGCCTAACTCCAGTGAGTATTAGCCAAGAAACAACTAGTTACATTGCTTTAAGCTGTCCCGGTTCCAGGCATCATTACTTCTTGCACCCAACAATATCCCTTTGTCATTGATGGCAACACATGATGAAAAAAATCAAAGACAACACACTAAAGCTCGAACTTGCACTTCCATTACTCTTTGAAATTTTTCCTCTCTTTCTAAAATGCTGGCACCATCATATAATCTCCAATCTCCCCAGCACGGTATCTCAATGGAAAAGGAAAAAGAATCTTACCGTTGAACATACATGGCGGCTAACAAAAAAATAATCAACTTTCAATGACAACCTTATTGCTATTCCTCCCAGAGGTAGCCGCCGACACCATCGATTCTAGAGAAGGAATTATATCCATAGACCCGCGGGTAAATGCTCCACGCGCCTGGTTCCATGAAAGAAGAGCGAAGCCCCTAAGCCTCCGGGAGAGATACTCGAAAGTATCGCTTTGGAAGATCATACGCGTAAACAATGCGATCTTTTGTAGGTACAGCCACTCAAGCTTGCTTTAAAATACGACGCTATATACTCAAGGTAGTGCACGATAAGACCATATGAACATTGCGAGTGCATCGCCAGGATTCTTTAGCAAAATGTTAATTTGCGCCCGTATTATCGAAAAGATAGAAATATCATCATCATACATTACTTTGATATCTTTCAATGTTTTTTCATCTATATAACTTGTGTACAACAAGGTGCAGTAACAATATACTCAGTTTCAGTAGTAGATAAGAAAACTGAATCATGCCTTTTTACTCAACCATGCCACCAATCTACAACCAAAAAAGAATACACCACCACTTGTACTTTTTCTATCATTTGCACAACCAACCCAGTCTAAATCTGTATAATCACTTAGTGTAAAGTAAACATCCCTAGGATACCATAAGCAATAATCTGGTGTGCCATTCAAATATTTGAATATTATTTTAACAGTAGCAACATGTTTTTCTTTACGATCTTCTTGAAATCTAGCCACAAGATAGACAACATGCACAATATCTAGTCTAGTAGCAATCAAATACAACAAACATGCAATCATAGATCTATATTTTATTTGATCATCCTTAGGTGAATCATCATCTTTACCTTATTTACAACTAGTCACCATCAAAGTGTATACCAAATTTGAAACCATCCATCCCAAACTTCTTTAACATCTCTTTCAAGGTGATCCCACAATATTGGTTTACAATTTCTGGGAGATCCTGATTTTTGCTGAAATCACATATTTTTAGAAAATGTAATGATTTAAGCCTTGAAAATTTCCATTTAAAGGATTCCAATTTAAAATGGTTTGATCGAACCACCTTAGATCAAACCCACTTAGATAGAACCCCGCTAGTTTTAAACCATACCTATAATGGAGTCTCATTTACACCTATCAAAATATTGATAAAAAACCACTTTCGATTTACCTTTTTGGGGATCAAATGAATTCATTTAAAATTTATTTTTGTAAGTATGTATTCCTTATTATAAGCTTCCCAAAAATTATAATTTTAAATATATTTAATTTTATTATTATATTTATTTTTTATTTCTTGCAAATGTAGGTTTTTACCAAAAATCAAGCTCTCTATTCTACACTTGTGGAAAAATAGAAGATTATAAAAAAAAATGAAAAATATTAGTGCACTAGATATTGAAGTCCTTGATCCAACAAAAAAAATATTTGAATTTAGATACATACAAAAAATTGTAATGGAATCTGATCCACCTATACAGATTGCCAATTGGTTTGACTTTGAAACTTGATTAAGAAAAAATATTCAATAAAACACTATGAAACCAAATGAAAGCACTAGATATTGTATTTACAAATCTAAATTCAAAAAAAAAAAAATTATCCTTCATGGAAAAAAAAATATGTTGTATACGGTGAGCATCACTCCTTAAAAATGGTGCTTACTAAAAAAAAATTAAAAAAAAAAAAGTTTTTGAAGGAGATGGGAGATGAAGTGCAATCTGATTCCAAAAAAGTTGAAAAAAATATATTTAGAATCTGTAGACAAAATTTCACAAATCACTAGTTTTCATCATCTTCAAATTCCTCACGGTTTAGCTACTATAGGTGCCCGAAAGTGAATATTTAGTTATAAAATATCAGTTTAGAGTCCTATTTGGCCATAAATTGTAAACTAGTATTATTGGATCACCCTTCACAACTTAGACTATGAAATAAAAATTCCTTTCTTTGTTTGATTAATTTGTAGCCCAAGAAAGAAATTGATCTCTCCAAACATAGACATCTCAAATTCCTTTTACATTTCTTTCGAAAACATCTTACACATAGTTTCATTTCCTCCAAAATTAATGTCATCAACATATACAACCACAATCAAGATTTTATCATGTTCTCAATTTTAAAATATAGATTACTAAATGTCGTTCCTTTGTTCAAACCTTGCATACCAAGTTTGAGGAGCTTGCTTCAATCCATATAAAGATTTCTTCAATTTGTAGACCATATTCGATTTATCTGACAACTGAAATCCTTCCAATTATTCCATGTAGACCTCTTCTTCCAGACCACCATTCAAAAATGTGAACTTAACATCCAACTGATAGACCTTGAAATATTTATGAGCAATAAATGCTAAGAACATCCAAATGGATTCCATTCTTGCCACTAGAGCAAAAGTCTCCCAAAAATCCATGCCTTATACTTGTGAGTAGCCTTTACACACAAGCCTTTCTTTATTTCTAACAACTCCATTCTCATTTAGCTTATTTCTAAACACCCACTTTGATCCAATTATGTTTTTATCTATTGGTCTTGGGACCAATTCCCAAGTCTGATTCTTCTCAATCTGTATAAGTTCTTTCATAGCTTCCATCCAATGCTCATCTTTGCATGCTTCACTTACAATCTTTGGTTCAATTTCAGAAAGCAAACACATATTTATCTCACCACCAACAACTCAGCTTCTTCTAAATACTCCTTTTGTCTTGTCTCCAAAGTTTTTATTTTCTAAATGATTTTTCTACACATACTTAGGTTTCTTTGGGGATACCACTGAAGATTCATTTTCTTCTTCATTCCACTTATTTTGCTAACCCTTCTTCTATTCTCCATTATTTCTTCAATCCTTATGCAATCAGGTTCATCAGATACATATCCATCAACATCAATTGGATTCTTCATTGCTTCATCAGCCTTGACATTTGAGCTTTCTAAAATCTTCCTTAGTCTTTTATTGAAACATATGTAGGCTTTGCTTTTAGTAGAATATTCAAGAAAAATACCTTCATCACTTCTTGCATCAAAATTTCCTAAATTTTCTTCATCCCTTTTGATATAACATTTACTTCCAAATACCTTGAAATACTTAATAGTAGGAATTCTTCCACATCATAGCTCGTAGGGGGTCTTTGTATTGTTTTCTCTTGCTTGAATTTAATTGAATACATAAATAGCTATGTGAAAAGCTTCTCTCTAGTAAACTTCTAGTAGACCTGCTTCAATAATCATTGATCTAGCTACTTCTTGAATTTTTATGTTCTTGTACCATAGAAAAATTGATCTTCAACATTTTCATGGTATTTTAGGTCTTTCTCTCATGATTCTTGGTCCATTTTTCTTTGATTTATTGTTACAATGTGGCTTGAACATTCACATTAGGTCCTTAAAATTCAAATAATGGTGTCTTGTGAAGGTGTTGTGAAGTGTTGTAAAACATTTCTACACTTTTCTAGACTTTATTCATTACAATTCACATATAAATCACCTTTTCATCACTTACTAAGTCCTATTTCAAAGTGTTGTAAAGTATTGTAACAAGATTTCACACTTTTCTAGGCTTAATTTCACTATTTACACCTTTATTATGTTTTATTTGACCACTTTATGCACTCATAAGGCTTAATTAAGTGTGTGTTTTAATGTAAACTTGACAAACTACATTAAATGTGACTTAATTCCCATCACCCACTTTCAAGTCCATGGTGGGACCTATTTGCCATGGGTGGTGAGTGATTCCCTCTTGGCTCAAAATTCAAAATATTTCAAATTTTATTTCAGGTTTTTATTCAAAGTTACTTTATGTCAGCCTATGATGAGGTATCACCGGGTTACAAAGGCACAAGTGTGTATAAATAAGTGTTTTTCTCCTCATTTTCCACCAAATTCATTCACTAATTAATTCAAGCATTCAATTAGCATTTGAGCACTTTGCATCATTCAATCAAGCATCAATCAAGTATCTTGGAGCAACCATTGACATATCTTCAGATTTCTTCAATAAGGTTGTGGTGATTTTAGGACATTTTCATGTTGTTTATTCATCTTTCCTTGTTCATTTCATTCTATTTCTTTATTAAGGGTTTGATTACCAAAGTGGGATTTGATGAAGGAAAATCCCTATAACCTAACCCTTAACCATTTTCCCCTTTTGCATGTGTGTTTGTAGACTTTTGTATGCATATTTTTCAAGCAATTGGTTGTTGAAAAGTGGAAAAAAAATCAACAAAGTGTTTCAAGTCAAATCAAACCTATTTCAAGCTTGGAGATAGCCTACAGTCTGTTTTTTGCATATTTGACTCTGTCAACCCAACAAGAACTCAAGTATAGATTTGGTGTTATAGAATCGGTCCTTGATTTCATAGAATTTTGGGAGAGGACTGATTTTCCATCAATGGCGAATGAGTCCCACCTTAAGGCTAGAAAACTATATTTTGTTAGATTACAGATCCCAATAGTCGAAAACTAGTTTTCAGAAGTTTTTTCTAGTACCTGGACTAATTTTTCATCAATGGCGAATGAGTCCCATTGGCAATTTTCACTGATTTTTACCAGGATTCAAGACAGTTTAAATTCATCATTCATTACCCAGGTGCACTCTAATTCAACCTTCTTCATTTCTATTTTGCATTTATTCATCTTTTAGTTCATGCTTGCATATCACATTGTGTTTTCAAACAATTGCATATTTCTTAGGTTTTCCATTCATAATTGGTCAATTACATTCCTTAGTTGCATTTAGATCATCTCATTTAGTCTTAATCACATTATACATACATTATATTGAGTGAACCACATTGATTTTAGTGAGGTTTATCTCTCTCCTTTTAGGTGAAACATTCTAAGAGTGCAAGAGTAGTCTATAAACCTCATTCCCAAAAATCTATGGCTCAGTTCCTCCTTTCAAAAACTCCTTTCCGTTGAGTAGTTCTTGGAGAACATAACTGTCTTTTTATACCATGAACTTCACAAAACATATTAAACTCATGGGAAGTGGATTCATTGCCTCTGTCAGATCTTAGTTATTTTATCAACAAATTTACTTCATTTTTAACCATATCTTTGAATGTCTTGAATCTATCTAATGCATTAGAATTTTCTCTAAGAAATGTAACCCATGTATACCTATAGTAATCATCAATCAAAAGCATAAATTACCTTTCACCTTGTAGAATTCTCACTCTTGTAGGGCCACAAAGATCTGTATGAATTAAATCAAATAGTATAGTAGTAGATTATTCCTTTGATCTAAAATGATTTCTTGCTTGCTTTCCAAACTAACAATTCTTGCAAATAGCATTAATAGGATTTGTAATCCTTGGTAAATCTCTCATGGTTGAACAACACTAATCCTCATCAAGTTATCAAAATTCATATGACACTTTCTCCAATGTCATAGCCAACTATCATTAATATGAGTCATAAAGCATTGTCCATCTACACCCTTAAGTTGATATATATTTCCTTCATATTTCTTTCCTACTGCAGTCATTGTTCTAAAGTATTTCCTAATTTCACATTTTTAATCCTTGAATACAAGATTATATCCTTTACTACACATCTATCCAACACTCAAAATATTAGGCCTTAATCCCTTAGCATAGTATACATCATCAGTATTGTGCTTGCCATCAAAACTTAATGAACCTATCCCACAAATCTTAGCACCAATATCATTTCCAAACATAACTAAGCTACCATCATATTTTTAATGTTTAACAAACTTACTCGTATCACTGGTCATGTGATGTGAACAACCACTATTAACAACCCAATTGTTCTTTTCTTGTTTAGCATGTAGGGCATAGATTATAGTACCTTCACTTTTCTCCTTCTCTAGAGGACATTCCCTCGCCTATTTTTTAGAATTAGTAGAAGTAGGGTCATCTTTTATAGCCAAGAAAAAGCATTCATTCTCATCAATATCTCCATAATTAGATTCCTCATCAGAATACTAGAATCCTCATTCACATAATATACTTTGTTGATCTTCTTACCTTTATTTTCTTTCTCCTATCTTTATTTATTCCTCTTAGCTCTTTTTGGACACCTTGAAGCAGAATGACCTATTCCTCCACAACTAAAGCATTTAAAGGGTAACTTACCTTCATACTTACCAGATCCTTTCTTCATCCTTCTCACAAAGTTAGCTTCTACTTCATCAAGATTTTCTTCATTCGGATCTTCAACTTTTGTAGCCTTGAAAGCAGTTTATGATTTGATCCATTTCTCAAGTTCATCTTTCTCATCACATATGATGTTAGAGTTCCCAATAATTGATCTTTAGTGTAAGTCTTGTACTACATTTTTTCTTCAATAGCACATACCTTTTCACTGTATGCATCACGAAGATTTCTAAGAATCTTCTTTACTATCCTAGATTCATCTATTGTAGCACTAAGTCCTCACATTCCAACTACTACCTCATCCAATCTATTTACATAGGCTTTAGCATTCTCATCTTTAGGCATATGTAGGAGCTCAAACTGTGTCTTTGAATTCTGCAACTTTGCTTCTTTGACCCTTTCATCACCTTCATGCACTTTTTTGAAAGTATCCTAGACCTCTTTAGCAATATTCAAGTTTTGAACCTTAATCAACTCAGAATGTACACGACTATTCTTCAAAATAAACTTCGCCTTATTGTTCTCTTCATGTGCCTTGATTTCATTAGGTGTACTCAAACCATTAGTAGGAGTGTAAGGAGTATTGTATGATTTCTCCACATCATATCCACAATACTCCAAATATTCTTCCATCATTATTTTCTAGATAGCATAATTATTTCCATCAAACTTCAAATATTCATAAGTAACTTTTCTAGCCATCCTGAACCTTCCTTAAGCAGTTAAGCTCTTCTCCAAGGAACCAAGATCTAATACCAATTATTGAGCAAGAAAACTAAGAGGGGAGTGAATCATTTGTAGCAAATTTTAATCCTTAAAACATTCACCAAAGCTTACATCAATCAAAAATCACTACTCTACTAAATGATTAAACATTCAATGCAAAGGAAGAAACTAAAAAGAATCATACATACACAATAACACCAGATTTACATGGAAAAACCAATAAGGGAAAAACCATGGTGAGGATTAGCTCACAGTATAGAGAATATAAAAACCAATTATGAAAGGATCACTACCTCATAAGGCTCACTGCCAAAACAAGGACTCACTATTTGAATCAGGACTCACTATTTGAATCAGGACTTGCTATCTAGATCAAGACTCGCTGTCCAACAAGGGTCAACAACCCACAAGGCTCACTTCCAAAAGATACAAAGAAGATAGAAGAGATATGTTACAGAGAAAAGACAATCTCAATGCAACAAATATTTCCACCATGATTCACTCAACCACTTGTACACATGCATGTATGATAGAGTACACCTTCAGCTCACTGTACATCTAGAAACATAGAATTTAGGGTTCCTATTGGAAAAAAAAGGACAAAAAACTAAGAGGGGGGTGAATCAATTGTCACAAAATATTTAAAATTTTCAAACTTTCCTTAACTTAACCTCAAATCTGATGAATGGAAAATAAACTATAAAAAATCAACACATCAGAAGCACAAAGAACACCAATATTTTTTACATGAAAAACCTGTTAGGGGAAAAACCATAGTGGATGTTAGTCCATAATATTATACCTTGTTAAAAGTATAATGAGAATAATAATGGGAATGCACATGCATTTAGGAAAACTTCCTAGAGCTCACTACTTAAATACAAGAGGGTTCACTGCCCAACAATACACAGTAATTTGGATTAGATCCATAGGTTGTGAACTGAGAAAATAGCTTCTACACAAGCTTGATTACAGTTCTAGTTAAGGAAAAAAAACCTTCTTCTCACTTCGCTCAACCTTCTTCTCACTCTACTCAAGAATCAAATGATTAGATCAATGTTTGTGCAATTTCTCTTTCTCTATCTTTCCTTTCTTTCACACTCGCTAACTTCACTCAAACAATTACTCTTATATATTTGTAACATGAAATACATCGACGACTTAGTCGCTGCCAAAAATATAAAACATATTTACAATGTCAGCCCAAGTTTATAAATAAATTTTAGTGCAAATCAAACACCATCAACTAATATTATCATGAGACCCAAAAAAATATCCTCTAGCATGCCAAACATTAAAATTTTAATCTTCAAGGATCTGCAACATGTTACAACCATCATGTCACCCAAGAACATGTAAACCCAAATGCAAATGAGAAAAATATTCGACCATGAACACACTGATCAACACAGACATACAACAAAGATAGAGAATGATCTAGAAGCATCTACAAACAACCAGAACTAACAAAGAGGCATCCGCAACAATAAAAATTATCAGAATTCAATAATCTCCAATTAGGAACACCGAAAGAACCCACAAAAACATTGTCAGAACACAACTGTTCATAGCATAATCAAATATTCACACAAACCTATGAAACTTCTGGTAGATGATCTATTTACTCACAAAAATAAACCCTTTAGTCCACAACAACTGATCTTCAGTGAAAGACCTTCATGACATTCACTATTCCATTGGCAACCTACAACTCTTCCTTTAACAATTTTCCTAATATCCTCAACATATATAGCCTTCACTACAACAATGCTAATAGTGTTGACATCCATGACAACCACATATCAGAAACACGTCCACAACATCCAACAATCTCACCCTTTGGCATTGATGGTAACACATGATGTGAAAAATACCGTCATCATAGTTGCACTAACTCCTCCTTAGATTCTAACTCTTCTCCTCAACTGCTCTTCTCCCCAAAAAGATTTTTCACATTTCTCTTCTCCCCCTTTGACATCAATGGAAAAGTTAAGCATTACCTTCCCACATACAATCTTTGAACCACATATCTGCACATCCAACTACTCCCCCTGAGTAGCAGCCACAAAAAAATCAATCTGGATTAGAAAATATATATGAAGCACACATGCTGATGCAAGAAAATGCATCATTAGTTTATATCGGGAAGGGTAGTCACCCCTAACATCCCTCTAAGATACTCAAAAGTATCCTTCGGAAATGGCTTAGTGAAAATTTATGCAACCTATTATTTGGTAGGCACATACTCTAGTCTGACTTCTTTCTCATTCACTTTCTCCCTTAAGAAGTGAAACTTGAATGATATATGCTTAGTCTTAGAGTGTATCACCACTTTCTTTGATATGTTAATAGCACTTGAGTTGTCATAGTATATGGAAATAGATTCTTTATATAGTACTCTAATATCTTTCAGCATCTATTTGATCCACATTACTTGAGTACATTTATTTGTAGCAGCAAGATACTCTACCTTAGTAGTAGATAGAGAGATTAAATTCTTCTTTTTACTCAACCAAGACACCAAATTCTTCCCTAGGAAGAAGGCACCACCACTAGTACTCTTCCAATCATCAAAATCTCCTACCCAATCCACATCAGTATATGCACTCAAAGTAAGATCATCATCCTTAGGATACCCAATTCCAAAATCAACTGCTCCTTTTAGATATCTAAAGATTCTCTTTACAACAGTCACATGAGACTCTTTTGGATCAACCTAAAATCTAGCAACCATACATGAAACATTCATAATGTCTGGTCTGGTCTGAGTTAAATAGACCAATCCACCAATCATTGACCTATATCTTGTTTTATTTTCCTTAGGAGAATCATCATTCCATGTTAACTTGAATCCAGTCACCATGGGAGTACCAATAGGCTTTGATTCTTCCATGCCAAACTTCTTCAATAGTTCTTTCACATATTGGACTGAGATATGAAAATCCCATTGTCTAGCTGAGTAACTTGTAATCCCAAAAAGAACTTCATCTCTCCAATCATACTCATCTCAATTTCACTCTTCATATCTTTAGCAAACTTCATACATAGATTATCATCTCCTCCAAAAATAATGTCATCAACAAAGACCTCAATAATCAACTCTTTGTCATGATCCAACTTGAAATACAATTTGTTGTTAGTAGTATCTTTATTGAATCCAAGCTTTAGTAAATATTTATCCAATCTAGAATACCAGGCTTTGGGGGCTTGCTTGAGTCCATATAGATATTTCTTTAATATAAAACCATGCCCTTGTCATTCAATTGAAATGCATCCAGCTATTCAAAATATACTCCTTCTAACTCACTATTCAAAAAAGCTTACTTTACATCCATTTGATAGACTTTATAGTTCTTATATGCAGCATAAGCAAGAAATAATCTAACAGCTTCAATTCTGGCAACAGGGGAAAAGGTTTCTTCAAAATCAATACCTTCCATTTGTGAATACCTTTTACATACCAACATTTCTTTATTCTAGACCACTTCACCTTGTTCATTTAGCATATTCTGAAATACCCATTTAGTACCAATCACATTTTTGTCTTTAGGTCTAGGAAAAAGTGTCCATGTATCATTCTTTTCAATCTACATTAGTTCCTCTTTC